>CM030852.1:5194933-5337433 GCA_018105865.1 Metaphire vulgaris
AATTAAATCCACACACCGACATATTTCGGCTCAAATTTCCAATTAACCTTTTATAGCAGTGGTTCTCACACAGAGCAAACCCTCCTGAACCACTTTAAACCTTGTCATAATAATAATAATAATTATTATTATTATTATTATTATTAATTACTAATTATTAATTATTAATTATTAATTATTAATTATTACCATTGTTATTATTTATTTTTATTACTAGTATTAATTAGTTATTAATTATTAATTAATTATTAATTAATTACTACTACTACTACTAATAATAATAATATTAATAATAATAATTATTATTATTATTATTATTATTGTTGTTGTTGTTATTAACGATACCTTGGCTTCTGTATTGCATACCGCAACACCAACAGAGCCTCGCTTTCTTTTCCACATGGACGAGAAAGATGAGATGCCTTTTGCGTCGACCTCCCTGTCTGGTACCACTAGGATCATTCCGGAGAGTTCCGTCATTCCGAACCCTACCACGTTTACAGAAACTACAGTTAACGTACGAAACTAACAGAATTCATGAACTGGAAAACCAGGACTGGAAAAACTAGGTTCTTAGAGATAAAATTTGTACTGGTTTAGTTTTTTGGGTTTTTTATGTTTCTGGTTTTATGCGCTGTTTGTTTTTTAATTTTTAGGTTCTAATGTCTGGAATATCAAAACCCATAAACCCTTCTCTGTATTCTTGTCGCATAGGTCTTCTGCTGTATTCGGAGAGTAGAAAATTTTAAATACGTTAACGAGGAGTTGTTTTTTTTCGTTTGTCAACTTAAAATACAATACAAAAATAAAAAGACTAAACTTGGACGTTTTCGGTTTTATGAGCTTTTTTAAAACAAAAATATTTTTAGCCTTGCTTAACCCTCGCACCGCTTAGCTGCTTAACGTCTTCTACTAAGCAGTGGCGGCTCCAAAGGAGGGTCCGGGGGGCCCGTGCCCCTCCCCTATTAAGTTCCTGCCCCCAGTGCCCCCCTGTTGGGACCCTATACTTAATACTACATACCTAACAACAAATGTTTGGCCCCTCATGATTAGAAGTTGCCACCCCAACGCCCCCCACTTGCCAAATTCTGGAGCCGCCACTGCTACTAAGGGGTGGTAGGGCCTAGGCAGTAGGTCATCCAGATCACCCTCTTATACGGCGCTCTATTTTACCTTACACGGCGGAAATTAGACACTTGGATTTTAAAGCATCGCGTCGGAGGCCAACATTGGACATTGAACATGACTAACATATAAAAATTTAATATTTCGCGCAGTGGTGTAGCCAGGATTTCCGGAAGGGGGGTTTGGTTTTGACCAACTTTCGAAAAATCTTGACAAGCAAAATAAATAAATAAACAAATAAATAAATAAGGTCATCCTCATCTTCTCATCTTTCCTTCTTACATTTTTCCTTTGCATATGCTGACAGGCGATAAAAGGTAATCACCTATAGCGTATTAAAAGTGTGGGTCGGCAGCGCCAAGGGGGGTTTAACCCCAAAACCGTGTCCGAAAATAAAAAAGGTATGGAAACACATTAAAAAAATTATTGTCGGCAGGCAATGTGGGTTTTAACTCTCAAGTTCCCCCCCCCCCTTTGCTACGCCACTGATTTCGCGTATCGAATGCTAAAATTATATGGTTTATTGTGCTCAGGATTTCTCGTAATGACAAGGAAAATCAGTCTCGTTAATTATTACATCCATATTCAAATGCTAATAAATGTATAAATGTATAAAGTACAAAATACTTTTCGTCCTTTCTCTAAAAGAAATTGGTGGAAACGTATGGACGGTAGCCACACTTATCGGTGCGAAGGATATAATACATGGCGATTTTAGGCATGAATTTCGCTAACGTTCAATGAACTCGCACAAATTCATGTAAGCCATCTTGAAATAATAGCACTATCCGATAATATAACAAGTGTTTATTCTAGTCCCAAATTTTGGGGGGAGGGATTCCCCACAAGTTTGAAAATCCCCCCCCCCAAAAAAAATTTCTATATGTTGCATTGGGGGATGGAAATTTCCCCACAAAAGTGTGACGAGAGGGTTTTTTTATTTTGGAGAGGGGGAAAGAGAAAGACATGACCATATAGAAGAGTATTTGAAAGAAAAGGAAGGATGTGATGACCTTTTTTGCTCGTCACCCCACATTCGAGAAAAAAATTATATCAGGTATCAGGCTGACCTTTTTTTGCTCATCAAGGTTTTTGGGCAGACAAACCTTCTCCCCCCAAAAAAACATTTCAACCCCCTCCCCAATGTCAAGGTGGCTAGAATAAACACTGAATATAACAGAGTTGACTTCACTCGATGCGGTAAAACCATGTTGCCCCTTTCCCCAGCAAAAAATACACTTTGAAAGTTTGGACCTCCTTGAGTCCTTCAGTACCAGCTCATACGTACAATATTGGAATGGATATTTTAATCTGTACAAACTTCGAACGTTTTGGTGTCACCCACTTGTGATGTTGTAAACGGTGTCATCCGGTGCTGCCCACAACAACCGCTAGCGACGCCACTACCTGCGAAATATAGCTGTTACGTAAAGTGGCGGTAACACGTTGGGGATGACTGGGGATGCATCACACACAGCAGCGTTATATCTAGGATTATCAAGTTGGGGGTGCTGGTATATTCTGGGGGTCGGTCCCTGCTAAAAAAGTCTGACAAGCAATAAAAGGTCATCCCCGGCTCAGATTGGGGAGGTGTTGGGGAGGGTGTCGGTCTCAAATTGGAGGGCTGTTGGGGTGTATCCATGCCCCACCTGCCCAACAAAAATGCGTCTTCAATGGAGGGTGATCGTCTATAAACTGCTGATGACCTTTTATCTTGTTTTTGTTAGTTTTTTCAGTGGTTACCGGGCCCGGACCCCTTACAAGTCTCCACCTTCTTATATATTCATTGCATCCCCCACCAACTTCCTAGAAATTCACTGCACCCCCCCCCGCCAAGAGTTCTTAGAACCGCCACTGGTTACGTAGATAATGAATTTAGAGCGGTAGTGAGAAGGAAACTGTTTGCCTTGTCGTATTTTCAACCTCGGAAATCGCTCGGTTAGTTGTTCGACGACGTCTGCGCTAAGGGTTGCTCCGGAAGTTAGGATGGATTTGATGGAATCCAAGCGGAAACGATCAACCGCGGGATCTTTTGCCAGCATAACGGTTATCGGCGTTACGAGGAAGAGGTTTTCCAACTGCGGACGAATTCATAGACAATTTCAAATTTATAGTGCAGCTTGTGGCGTCTAACTATCTGTTTTGCAAGTCAAAGCGTACGGATCTATGAACAGCCTGTCTAACTAAAGGAAGCCTTTAAAAAAATAACTCCAAGAATGTAGGCATCCCTCATTGTCTATCACAGATAGAAAACATCAAATGCTAACCTTCAAACAACAAGCTCGAATCCTCATTTCCTTTAATTCCATCACTACCTCCACAGGCCTTTAGGTCTAAACTTAAAACCTTCCTATGCCAAAAGGCATTTCCTTCATAGCTATAACAGCCCGACCCGCCACCTCATGGATACACTGATCTTCGCCCGGCCGACAACCCACCTTGCCTATTAAAGCTATTTCATGAAGAAAGATTAATCGCATAAGAATAAACAGCTACTACTGTACTACACTCCAAAGCGCTATATAAATTTACGAGACTTTACTGACTTAATTACTTACTTCAGTCTGTTGTGTTACTCAAGAAAACATGCAAAAAGCAACAACAAGAACTGGAGAAAATCAGTAATGACTATTTTAGCATAATGAATGCAATATTAGATGTTATAGTCAGTTAAGCACACTTATTAAAACTACAGCGTGCCATGAATGCACTGCTAGCAACGTTAGCATCATGGAGTTATTATTAGCATAATCCACGTGCATAGAGAAATACGCGAGTCAATTCGCGAATGGCGCAAAGCGACTTAAAGAAAACAAGTATGCGATGAACAATATTATTATTGAAATATCTCTTGAATTTTGAACGTGCTTGAGATCTTAGAGTAGCTGCGAATAGACCAGAATTACAGGGCTAACTAGTAGGACAGACTGGTCGTGAGACTTCTGCAAAGCCGATTAGAGGGATATTTATAGAGGAAAGAGCTAATGGAAATTGATCATGCACCTATTCTGGAACGTTGGTTACGCCCTTCGAACACAATAATTATAACGTCTATGAAAATGCGCAAGGTCGTCTGGTTTAAACTGCAATTTGTGAAGTCAAAATAAGCCTGTCTCAAACCTATTCTCAACTATTTCCGGGCCAAAAATCTGTAACTCTGTCTCTCCCTCTGGCTGTCAGATCTTCCCATTCATCGAGTATTTTCAGATCCAGACTTAAACACATCTCTTTCAATTAGTTTTTCCTCCATAACTTATCTTGCTCTTTCCATCCGACTGATCTCTGGAGTCAGTGGCGTAGCCGAGAGGGGTTTGGGGGTTAAACCCTTTGGGCGCCAACGGAAAAATTGTTTCAAATGTGTTTCCATGCATTTTTAATGTTCGGACGCGGTTTTGAGGGTCAACCCCTCCTTTGGGGCTGGTGACCAAAATTTTTAAGCGCCATAGGAGTGACGACCTTTTTTGCTCTTGTCAGCATATGAAAGGAAAAATTTTAGAAGGAAAGACATAGGATACTGTAGATACATAGGATGACTTTTTTGCTTGTCAAGATTTTATGAAAGTTGGTTAGTCAAAACCAAAACCCCTTTCCGGAAATCTTGGCTACGCCACTATTCTGGAGTGACCTGGTCTTTTGTGGATGGATTTGAAACGCTCGGGTATTACAACTGGTGCTATGGAAGTGCATAATTATTAAACCTACGTATTTCACAACGAAATATATCCAATGATCCGCGAACCCGATTTGCTTCGACATATTCCAGCAGTTTGATGAAGTCGAATCTCGCCATGAAGTTTGTCGCGAATCCCCGGGTGCAGGCGGCGAGCAGCCAAAGGCCGCCCATGGCGTGCGAAAACGGAGTCAGGAGAAGCTGGTTGTCGTAAACCATATTCGACTCCGGTTGTCTGACGAAGGACAGAAACAAAATCACTCTCCATTTATTCGACTTCTGCGTTGCATTCGCCGACGACGACGCAGCGATGCGTTTCAGTGTTTATTCTAGCCCCCTTGACATTGGGGGGGATTTTGAAATGTTTGGGGGGGGGACAAGGTTTGAGTTTCCACACGTTTGGGGGGAATTTCCATTCAACCAGCCAACATCTAAAAAAATTTGGGGGGCGGGGGGATTTTCAAACTTTGGGGAAGGGGAAATTCTCCCCCTAAGAAGGCCTAGAATAAACACTGGATGCGTTTGGTGGGCTCTGTGGATCTAGTAATTTAATTCAGTGCTTCACAAGCGTTTAAATCCGCGTATCCAGGGCCATCTTTTGACTTTTGGACGCCCTAGGCAGATTTCAATTTTCGCCCATTCACAGAAACCGATTACGATAACACACTACACCATGATGGAGATCAAGGAAAATTGAAAACATATAGGCCTAGATATGTTCTATGACTGTATCTATGCTCAGTGTTCATACTTGATTTGAGCATATCAGAAATTGTGGGCATTTTTACCAATAACTTATTCTCGGACATCTCCTTTTGTCTGTTGTTCAGCACGTCTTTTAGCTCCATTAAACTTTTTATAATATGGAATACTCGACATTTATATCCTAATTTTCTGCAAAGAATGCAATGCACTATAATAAACAAATTGTGATAAATTGCAAATGATTTCAAAGAATAGAGAGAATTGCAAAAGGGCAAATCTAAACAGAGTATGATCTTGAAAAAGTTGACTGAATTTAAATTTAACTAAGAAACACAATAACCTGAATTTAAATTCAATTTTTCAATACATGAACCCGAGTTCGTGTGACCGACCGCAGAGATCTTTTCGGGAATTGCGGGAAAGGAAATTGCGGCTTCCATTCTGTTCACATTCCACCATCTATTGACATTTTCTCTCTGGGTCTGACACACACACAGCCGCTCAGTGTTTCCCAAACTGTGGGTCGCGACCCAAAAGTGGGTCGCAGGGATCAGTCTCGTGGGTCCCGGGGTAGAGCGAAATTAGATTCAACAGTGTCATTTTCTAACCAACACCACAATATCACAAGCCTTGAAAGTTGCAAGTAGGCTTAGGTTTAAAGACATTTATATGCCTGCTTCACTCCATATAGGCCCTACGGCTTGTATTAAAATGATTAGTGCTCTATCTAATTTAGTTGACAATATGTTTGCAGGGTCGCGGCATGTTACATATAGTGTCATAGCCGCTAAAGGGAGTGGCAAAGTTCCAAACATTTGGAAAACCATGGCCTATAGTGATTATAAAAATTAATCTTATTTCGCAATAACGCAAGGAAAGCGTATTCCGACCATTTTGCTCTGAAACTCCAATAACAATGGGGAATCTCATAGCTTGAGAAGTATTACCTAGCGGTTAAGCGATTTTGTCATACTCATAGGATTTTTAGGACGCGTAATAAAGGTATGTTCCTGGCAAAATTTTAAAGATGATTTTTAAGAAATTTCAATATTTATTTATCTCCTTTTGTCATATTTGGTAAAACTATGAATAATACTGCATAATATATTTGCCATATTTTTCATTCGAATTGAATCACCAGGTTTTGCTTTGCCATTTATTCAAACTCAGAAGACTATTTCAACTAACGTTCGCCAGGTGGCCAAATTACATGCTATGATAAGGGTCGCGGCACGTTACAAAACCGCTGAAGTGGGCCGCGGTTCCAAATTGTCTGGGAAACCTCACCGTAAGACGATATTCCACATAGCAAATAGCAATTATGTTAAAAAAGGGAAGTACCCATTAATTTTAGTCTAAGTGTTATGACAAACAAGATTAAAATTACGACAGCAGTGCTCATGTCAGTGACGTCATGCAACCCGCTATTATTTATGCCAAGCAGGGATACTTTTACACCCCCTAACACCCCCCAACACCCCCAATTTGAGGTTGACACCTCCAAAATTGGTAATGCCACAATGGTATACATACAAAATGCATGCTAATTAGCTCAGAACACCCCCAAATGGAGAAGGACACCCCAACTTTTATTCTCGGATGACCTTTATTTGCTTGTCAGAGGTTTTTTGAGACTTTTTAAGGGTTTTCTGGTTGCTTTTGGGACTTCATAACGTTTTCTTGCTTGTCAGCCTTTTTCTGGCAGAGACTTCAAAATTCCGGCACCTCCCAGAATTTCCCGACACTCCCCAAATTCAAAATCCTAGAAATAACACTGATGCCAAGAATAGCAAAGGAAATAAAATAATATTAAGTTATATTCATTCTTTCTTTCTTTCTTTATTCTATTAAGGCGTCTAGCGCCAGAGTGGGCCAACTCGCAAATTGGTCATTTTGAAGTATATAGTATTATGTATAAGCACACGATGAACTCTTTCAGTGCCACAGTGGGCCATCCCAGTTTCATTAATACACTAGGTTATATTCAAAAGATTACATACGGCTCTCTCATGACTTTCAAGCCATAATGACACACTTTTAACATCGTTTTCCCAGAAATTAACTTTTCGGGGTTGGCCCACTCTGGCGCTAGACGCTTCATTTAAAAACGCCCCTCCAAAAATTTTGTCCCGTTTCATTTCGCCCCTAAAAATGTCTCGCCCCTAGGCAGTGCCTAAACTGCCTAAGCCTTAAGGTGGCCCTGCGCGTATCCCTTTCCAAGTCCAGATTTTCCAAAGTCTCTCAAGTCAGATTTGAACAAGAGCTTTGTGTGCAATAATAATTGGTAATAAAAGCCCCAAAAGTCTTGACAAGGGAAAGGAAGATAGCACTTTGTGGGTAATAATTATAATTGGTAGCAAAAGGACCCAAAGTCTTGACAAGCAAAAAACAAAAAAGACTCTTTAAAAAGAGAAATAGCACTTTGTGGATAATAATTGGTATCAGAATTTCCAACAATCTTAATAACCAAAACTAGGAAAATTATGATCAATTTGCAATAATTAGTTCACGGCCACCGGGAAAGGAGCCTCGGTTCCCAGGTGACCGTGGCCCACACTTTGGAAACCGCTGTCCTAATGAAATTTTCAGTCTGAACGCATCGACGTAGGCCTACAGTGCATCCGTAGACAAGAAAATCGCTTTTTCTCTCTACTCAGTTTCAGACAGTAACTGAAAGCTGATGAACTTCGGGCGCATACGGTCCATCACCATCCATAGTTCCGCTATGAGGCGAGGTATTGTTATTGGATTTATTGGATCTGGCAACGGGGGATTAGGCCTACGATTCTACTTTGCACCGATCATCAACTGATGCCTAGTGCATTCCTAAAATGGCGCTATAGAAGTTCACTAATAACTATGTTAATAGCATAAGTGCCTTAAAAGCTGCTGAGATGTCTTTGGCAGCCAAATTGACGCCTATGCAGCAGTGGCGGCTCCAGGATTTGGCAAGTGGGGGGAGGGCGTTGGGGTGGCAACTTCTAATCATGGGGGCCAACCATTTGTTCGTATGTATGTAGCATTAAGTATAGGGTCCCAACAGGGGGTCACTGGGGGGGCCAGGCACTCAATAGGGGGCACGGGCCCCCTGTCGCCCCCCGGTGGAGCCGCCACTGCCAGTGATGTGACGTCTCGAGACACTGTCTCGTCTCGAGACAGTCTCGATGCAGTATTTTCAATGTCTCGGTCTTGGTCTTGCCACTTACTGTCTTCGTCACATCACTGGCCACTGCTATGCAGATTTAGTCTTAGTTGTTTTTCAGTTGTATTGATACAGTGTAAATGCCGTGATAAACTGCCATGTTGTGTTCAGTTACTCCGACATCTTGCCAAATGATTTGAACCACATATGCGTATATTCGCTTCAATCTTCATTCTGCTGTACTTTGTACACTAAGCTGCTATCAGGCTGCTTTATGCCAGGCATCGACTAACTATTATATGCGTGCAAGACGTGGCGCAGATAGCAGTTTTCAAGTTTCACGCGGAAGTCCGTATTGACATTGTGCATAAGCCTTTCAGACGCTAAATAAAAGAATGTCCTAAATTCTAAACTTATTCCTGGATTGCTTTTTATGTTTAGTATAACATGGAACATTCAAGTCGCCGTTGATAGGTTAGCACGCTGAACGTACTAGAACTCAAACTTTGGAACAATGCCACCAGAACGCTTTTAACTTCTGTACTTTACACTTTTACGCCTCCTTGAGGCTTGTGCTAGTGCTATTAGTTGAATTTTTTCCTATCTCAATGTCAGTTATATTCACGAAACGTTGGTCTACACTTGACCGATCAAATGTCGAAAGAAAACGTATCTTGTGCATCATTTTATAATTTATCCGCAACAAAGCATATAGGTTACTTCTGCGAATTTTAACCCATAGAAAAACATGCTCATCTCACACGATCTGATTGCCCTAGACATTATATCAGTGGCGCCATATAAGTCGATTGACTGACTGACTGATTCATTTACTGACCGATTGACTGACTGGCCGATTGACTGATTGACTGATCTTTTAACAGATTGACTGACTGACTTATTGACTGATTGACAGATTGACTGATTGACTGACTGACTGATTGATTGAATGACTACTCGATTGACTGATTGACTGACTGACCTTTTGGCTAATTGACAGATTGACTGACTGACTGACTGACTGACTGACTGATGGACTGATTGACAGATTGACTGATGGACCGATTGACTGAGTGTCAGATTGACTGATTGGCAGGTTGACCAGATTGACTGACTGACCTTTTGACTGATTGACAGATTGACTGACTGACTGCTAGACTGACTGACTGACGATTGACTAATTGATTGACTGATTGATTGATTGACTGACTTGTAACCGCCCGCACTTCAAAGTCGATCAATGAAAATGTAAAATTGAGAGTGCTAATAGATTATTAGACTTAAGGTGCGTGAAAGCTGATGCGTTAGTTTCTTTCCAACGTTTTTTGAGCAAACAGAACTAAGAACAGCGGTGCCGAGTTGACGAAAATTTTGCCGGCAATAAACTGCAAAACAGCACAAGGCAAGAGCATTTATCCAGGTAATGATAAGACGATTCCATAACAAGTATTAGCATCTTACTCTTGAAAAGTGTCAGACGCCTGAAGATTTAGGTGAGACAAAAGGACTGCTTTAGGAAGGCCAGTCGTACCACTGGAAAATAGGATCAGACCTGGATCTGATGGTTTCAATCTGAGTTCATCGAAAGTTGGCAGCGGAAGGGCCTCGTTGGCTTCCAGCAGGGATTCTAAGCTGATACAGTCAGGATGTCCATGGTTCGCAACGACAACAATCTACATAAAAGTAATTCACACGGATGTCTTTCACTGGCGTCATTTCACACTTTTCTTGGGGGGGGCGAGAAAATTTTTTTGCAAATTTTTGACAAATTTTGGCAAATTTTGGCAAATTTTAGGCATTTTTTGCAAATTTTTTGCAAATTTTGAGCAATTTTGGCAAATTTTAGGGCCAATGTTGGAAAATTTTGCAATTTTTATATATTTTTGGCAATTTTTGCAATTGTTTGCACATTAATACATTATAAATTAATATTTTCATTTCCTTGGGGGCCACGGCCCCCCCAGCACCCTCCCAAATGACGCCTCTAATGTCTTTATGTTTTCCTTTTTGATGTCTTCGTCAATATTACTGGTAAAGAATATTAGATAGCCGTTCGAAAAATGCTAGGTCTTCCAATACAGTTCAATGCTAATGTTAGGCTTACTTTTTGAGTCGGAATCAATTGAATTATGCATTCCAACTACGACTACGACTACCACTACTACTACTACTAGCACTACTACTACTACTACTACTACCACAACAACAACAACAACTAATACTACTACTACTACTACTACCACAACAACAACAACAACTAATACTACTACTACTACAACTACCACTACTACTACTACTGCTGCTTCTATTATTATTATTATTATTATTATTATTATTATTATTATTATTATTATTATTATTACTACTACTACTACTACTACTACTACTACTACTACTACTACTACTACTACTACTACTACTACTAGAACACTTTCATGGTACTAGTTATAATATTCAAAAGGTATCAATAGACCGTACTCCTGATCAAGCTGCAGAAGGTGAAGGGGATGGAGGAAAAGAAGTTAACTGGGAGAGGAGTAGTGTCTTCGGTCTAGATCTGAATAAAATAAACTACAGTATATCAATTAATTACAGCTTAAACGTACCTTCAGTTGGGAGTCTCTTATGGCTTTGATGGCCAATGGAGCCAACGACTGTTCTGTGTAGAGATATTTCGCTTCGCATGTTTGGATGTAATGCGGTAATTCTGCCGAATCAAGAAACACTCGCAGCATGTATTGTAATGTGAGTATGCCTAAACAGCGGCTAAATACAGCTTCGTTGAAAGAAATATATCGAGATGACTGCATAGCAATACATTGTGGACAAGCACTGTATTAATATGATGACGATGACTATGACGATGTCATGATGATGATGATGATGATGGTGATGATGATGATGATGATGATTATGATGATGACGTTCATACTACTGGGCCTACTGGAGGCAGACTTTTAGTCAGACCGGGGCTGACGGTAAAAGGACATGGCGAGTCCTCAACACCCTGCTGGGAGAGGATAATAACACCTACGGTCCTGGCCCGGATTTCAGTGCAGAAGACTTCCACCAGTTCATTGAGGAGAAAGTAGCCAGGATACGTGACAGGACTGCGAATGCTGGTCCCGCGACTGTCGGTCTTTTCCTCCCCGTCCCTTGAGGAGGTGGTGGCCTTGGTGAGGTCAGCCCCAAATAAGCAATGCCCGGCCGACCCGCTTCCTGTTTGGCCACTAAAGGACTCGATTGAGCTGCTCGCCCCTTTTATTAGAACGTTAATAACCGTGTCTCTGGAGACGTGTGAGTTTCCGTCTGAATGGAAACACGCGACCGTAAGGTCCCATCTGAAACGGCCGGGGCTTGATTCGTCAGAGCCTGCGACCTACAGACCAGTCTCCAATCTTACTTTTCTTTCTAAGCTGTTGGAGAGGTTGGTTAACAGGCAGCTCATATATAGGGTTTCTCACTGCCAACGGACTCATGCCGCGCGATCAGTCAGCCTATCGCCGGGGGCACTCGACTGAATCTGCTATTCTTAAGATCTTCAACGATCTTGTCGACGATGTGTCGAACGGACGGCTTGCACTCCTATGTCTCCTCGACCTCTCGTCGGCATTTGATTCTGTCGATCATGATATCCTTGGACGCCGGCTTGAGAAATCGTTCGGAGTGTGTGGTTCCTCCTTGCGGTGGATAGCCAGCTATCTCTCTGATAGAGTGCAATCTGTAATGTGCGGTGGGAAACTCTCTATGGGGCGGAACGTTGGCTGTGGAGTTCCTGAAGGGTCAGTACTTGGCCCACTACTTTTTATTCTGTACACGGCTGATCTGAGATCAATTATTGCGGCCTTTGGACTGGCACCCCATAGCTATGCTGATGACAGTCAGATTTACTCGTCCTGCCTTCCTGGTGATGTGGAGGCGCTTCGGGAACGGTTCATCGAGTGTCTAGTCGCTGTCTCGAAGTGGGCGGAGGAAAATCGACTGGCCCTTAACGTGGGAAAAACTGAGTTCCTGTGGGTCAGCACCCCTCGGAGAAGGATGCTGGTGAGTCGCAAACCGTTCGCGATGGGTGATGTTACCATTGTCCCCTCCGAGTGCGTGCGGCTGTTGGGGGTACTCTTTGATGGGACTCTTTCATTCGAGCCACACGTAAACGATGTGATCAGGCGATGCCACTTTCAATTGAGAAGGATCCGATCAGTCCGGCGATATCTGCCTGTATTCGGAGTGGTACACTTGGTCCGGGCCTTGGTCCTAACTAGGATCGACTATTGCAATAGTGTCCTGTTGGGCCTCCCGGTTAGCAAACTTGAACGGCTGCAGTCTGTTCTGAATCTCTCGGCGAGGATTGTGTTCGGATGTCGCTGGTGCGAACAAGTAACACCACTTCTCAGGGATCGTCTACATTGGCTCCGAGTCCCTGAGCGGATTGTGTTCAAAAGATGCTGGCTGACGTACAGAGCGCTGCATGACCCGTGCGGTCCTGAGTACCTTGCCTCTCTTGTAAAGAGACCGCAGGGTAATGACAGGAGAGCTTCGCTCCGCTCGAGTCGTGGCGTTAAACTTCATGTTCCTCCCCCATCCAAGACCGCCAAGTTCGGAGAGAGATCCTTCACTAGGGGTAATCCTATCTTGTGGAACTCTCTTCCTGATGAGACCACCGTGGCTGATACTCCCGAGCATTTCATCACGAGATTAAAAACGCATCTGTTTAGGTTGGGTTATAGTTGAGATGTTAAAGCGCTTTTCTTGTGGGCCTCAGCCTTGTTACAGCGCTAGAGAAATTGTCTAGGAATGAATGAATGAATGACGTGATGACGATAACGGTTACTATGACGGACGGTGGTGGTGGTGATGATGACGATCACGATCACGATGACGACGACGATTACGATGATGATGATGATGATGATGATGATGATGATGATGATGATGATGATGATGATGATGATGATGATGATGATGATGATAACGATGATAACGATAACGGTGACGATGAGGAAGACGATGACGATTACGGTGATGATGACGATGACGATGACGACGACGATGATGATAACGATGACGATAACGGTGACGATGAGGAAGACGATGAGGAAAACGATGATGATGACGATAACGGTGATGATGATAATGATGATGATGATGATTGAAAAACAATTATACAATCAATCAGATACCCGTTCTCGTAAGGGCGTTGATGCCGGCAGGAATGGCTCCGATTCGAAATGCTGCTGCCATGACGACCAACCATTCGATGGAATTCTGAGAAAAGATGGCGATGACGTCACCGCGACTGCAGCCGATCCTCAGAAGATGGCGCGCCAGAGTCTGAGAACGTTCGACGATTTCTCTTGAGGTGGCTTCTCTCTTAAGCAAGATGTCTCTCTGAAACCAAAGATAACGTCAAATTCGTCAATTAATTATTTTTCCGGTAAAGACACGTATTCTTTAACGACTACGTGTGGCAATGATCTTGTTTAACGTCACGCTCTGACGTCACTTTTGTCGGTACCTTTTGACGTCACTTTTGACGCCACGCTTTGTCGTCGGTTCCCACCGAGAAAGAACACTATGGAAATTTCCGAAAGTTTATCTGAATAAAGTTTATCCGATAAATGAAGTTATTATTATAAAATTCTGCCACGGAATAAATTATTGGTCCATTCAACTGGGAGGGATACGAACAGTGGAGGATTTACCAAGGTACAAATGCTACACTTGCATCGGGCCACCAGAAAAAATAAAAATTTTGGGGTCTACCTTTTCTATTAACAATATTCTATAATGATTTTTTATGATCTATTTGTTTAAACAATTTTATTTTCCGAAATGCAACCTTTTGTCACGCAACGTGTCCTGAAAAAAGAAAGAAGGTTATAGCCACTATTACTCATACACTCTTCCACTCTTCCGAAAGTTTCCCGAGAAAAGCTTAAGAAACTTGACAAGCAAAAAAAGGTCACCTCGCCACTTTTCACACTTGATCTGTAACTATTTAGAAGAAAGTACCGGGGCCTAAAAATGTAAATCCGCCATTGGATACGACAATGATATATTGAACCGCTGATCAGTAAAATAAATTTCAACCGGTTTAATAATATTTAATAATAAAATTAATCGATGAAATCAACGGACCAATCAGCCATCTATTTATTAGACCTACATGCTGGACATCACTAACTGAACTACTCACGATTATGACTTTCGACGGAGCCTTGGCTAGACCGTCGAAGAGCGTTCGAGAAAAGTCACACGACCGTACGGGAACAGTCCTGGAAGCAATCACTTTTCCCACGAGGGAATCCTCCTTTTTCTTGTCCTTTTCCATCGAAATCGATAGTTAGATAACCTGGAAATCCTATGAGGAAAGAAATGTGCTAGATTTTTCCACGTTTCCGTCGATGAAATAAGCGTAGAGAACTATAGTTGACGAGTATCCACAAACCAAAATATATATATATACGTACAGAAGTCTCGCTCTAAATTGTCACTATATATATATATATATAGTTTCTTCTATCTTTGGCCCCGAATGAAGTCCGTAGGCCTACTTGGTTTTCTCTACATGGAATGTACAGTTCTCTCTCCACCCCTCGCCCCCCCCTTTGGCAGAATACCAAATAGTTCACTGACCTCACATGATGAGCACATAGAATACGGTTAACGCGCGTTGATTTAGGCCACACGAGCAAAATGGTATTCGACTTTCCTTCAGTATTCATTTTTTCAAAATAGGCGATGCACATAACTTATAGGCTATTTTTATGTAGCTTATTATTTCCTATGTAGTTTATCATCTAATGGTGGCGTCAGTGGCGGTTCCACGTGGGGGATGAGCGGGGATGCATCCCCCATCCCCGCTCATCCTCCACCGGACTTTCTTTGCATGTGAAACCTATTTTTGGGTAGAAGTCTAGTAAAACTACGGGGTAAACTGCGAATGACCTTCTTTTTGCTTGTCAACCTATATTTTTCGGTAAAAGTGTAGTAAAATTAGGGATAAACATTCCCTTTTATTAGCCTTTTCGACAAAGTTTATCAGGCGCGCCGGAACGAATTTTCATCAGGGGGTGCAGATTTTCTCCAGATAAAAGCAGTAGCATCATTTCACACTTTTCTTTGGGGCAAGATAATTGTTTGCAAATTTTCGGCAAATTTTGGCAATTTTATGGCCAATTTTAGCAATTTTTGGCTAATTTTAGCAAATTTTTGGCGATTTTTGCACATTTTTTGCAAACGTTGGCAATTTTGGACCAATTTTAGCAAATTTTGGCAATTTTTGGGCCAGTTTTAGCAAATTTTGGCAATTTTTTGACGAATTTTAGCTGAAAGGGGGTGCAGAGGGGGTGGAGCCCATCTTCTTTTCAGGGGTGCACTGCACCCCCTACATTTTTCCAGGGGGTGCAGCTGCATCCCCTGCACCCCCACTTGCGGCGGGCCTGAAGTTTATTGATTTTTACCATCTCTTTTCACCTCTCCCCACCCCACAAAATTCTTATGAATTCATTTCACCCCCACCAAGAAATTCCGGAACCACCACTGGGTGGCACTATGAACGTTATTAGCGTTGCGGTAAGCGCTATTAAATATAGCCGTAGGTTATCCGAAGCAATTATCCATCCTATCCCATTAGCTAAAATTTTGGATTCCATGCCCGTACTCACTATTTGTCTGTTATTTGTCTTGTTTCAGAAACAAAAGCTTTGTTGACGACGCTAAACAAACGTTTCAGCGTAATGAACTTTCGCCATCTGATGCTTCTCGGGTAATAAACAAGAGGTACGGGGCACCAGCAGTGGCGTAGCTAGGGGGAGGGTGCAGGCCGTAGGCTACAGGGTGACACCAAGTAAAACATCACAAGGGTGGTGATACCAATTTACAGAATTTCCGTTTATGGTGTTTGTAAATTCAATAACCTAAGCCTTAGGTCCTAAGGGATTCGATTTGCACTTATTAGGAGCTGGTAGGTCTACAGGAGGACTCGAATGGTTCCACGACAATTCGCCTACAGACCTTAGGTCTACCGACAATAGGTCTACTAGTACTACGATACCCAAACCCTAATCTTGACCATAACCTTAACCATAACCCAAACACTAAACCTTACAATAATCATAACAATAACCCTAACCCTAACCCAGGCCTGAGGGGAGGGGGTGCAGCCGGTATTGTACCGGGACCCATGGAGGTTTTAGGGGCCCGCGGCCGGTGATAATGATGTATTAATATAAGTGAAAAAGGTTTTTTGCTTGTCAGACCATTTTGGAGAGTAGAAAGCGTTTTTTTGCTCGTGAGGTTTTTCGGAGACGAAAAATTTTTTTCAGGGCCCACAAATTTTTTCTGTTTTTTCTTGTACCGGGGCCCGGAATTTCTCTCGGCGGCCCTGCGGTGGGTTAGGCCCTAACCCACCCAAACCTAACTCTTACCCAGATATTGTAGTACACCCACTGTCGAAAGACCAAAAGTCTGTTGGCGAAAAATTGTCGTAGACGAAAAGTCTGTAGACGAATTCTCGTGATACTGACTCAAATTGGTCCGTGGTGTAATTTTCGCCGTTTTTGGTGGTGGTGGTGGTGAAGGGGGGGGGGTGGTGACACGTGGCTTTACCGCACCGATGAGGCCAATTATAGTCAAGCCTCTGTGGTCCCGGGCGCAGACCAGGGGGGCGTAAAAATTGACCTGATGACCTTTTTTGCTTGGCGCGCCAAATTTGGGGGCTGGTGGCCCCGGGCACAGACCAGGGCAGGGGGCGAAGAAATTAGCCCGATTACTTTTTTTGCTCAAGGGCGTACTTTGGACAACTTGGCCCCGGGCGTCGGCCACTCTCTACACGCCACTGAAAACAGACAAAACAACTGTCATACGATCGACTCTTTACATTGGCGCTCTAAAGCAGCACAAGAGGTCACATGTGCAAATTGTTCAAGCAGAGGGTGGATCCAAGAAAGAGAAATTTTTAGTGCAAGGGTTGTGGCATATGGAATTCTGGACGAGGTGGGAGTGACAGTTGAAACAGTACACGGATTCAAAGGTTATCTCTGAAAACTATAGGTTATTGAATGTGGAAAGTTACTGCACTGGTTTTCAAAACAGACTTATACGTAGCCTCTTAGAACACTTTGAATCGCATTATTCTTATACACAAGACACAGGTCCCGAGTAAAGCCAGAATGCCTACATGTACCTCAGCTGTGCGATCGCGTGAACAATTCAAATTCGAAATTCTCCATCGCAGAAACCCCAAAATAACCCCATTCCATAGGCGTAAACTTCTAATAGGCCTCTAGAGTTGAGCTCCCCGCCTCATTTTTTGATCTGAGAGACGCTACCATAGGGCGGTGGAAGGCAGTGGCGGTTCCAGGATTTCTTGGTGGGAGATCAAATGAATTCGTAGGAAGTTGGTGGGGGGTGAAAATAGAAAGAAAATCAATAAGCTTTGCCGAAAAAGGCTGACAAAAGGGCATTGTATCCCTGGTTTTACTACACTTTTACCCATAAACAGGTTTCACAAACAAAAAAGTAAGTCCGGAAGTCCAGTGGGGGATGCATCCTCACTCATCCCCTACGTGGAACCGCCACTGGGGGAACTTGGAAGGTATATAGGCAGAACCACCCAGTTTTTTTCACTTTTTCAAGTTTACGCCAGTGCCCCGTTCTCTTGCACTTTGTCAGCAGTCCGCGCGTCCACACTCACGCACAGACACACAACTATCTCCATCTACCCACCCACACCAATTCCAACCCAAATCACCCCAAGCACTCTGAAGATTTTCAGCGCCCAGTTTGTCCTCATGACCCTAGAAATCTTAGAGGCTCTAGAAATCACTGAGGCTCTGTCAATCATCGACCTCGGTGTTCCATCGATCACATTTGCGCCTTAAGTCGGCTAACTATAGACCTACTGACCGGTGGTCCACTGTCATACATTTCATTAGACAAACCAGTATATTTTATTACTAGGGCGAGAAGTTAGCAGCGTGGCAACATGTTTGACTATAGAACAGGTCACGGGTTCGATACCCGTCGACTCAGCCGCACTCGCTAGAGGGCAGTGAAAAATGAGTAGCAGTGGTATAAGTTGCGCAAAAGTCAAACAGGTACGCACTATCCAGGGGCGTATCCACAGGAGAGGGTAAATCCAGTATATACATTATACACCCCCAAAAATCAATATATATATATAATATAATACGAGACCCGGAAAATATCCCCCGGAAATCCCCCCCGGAAAAATTCCCCGACAATGCCCCCCTGATTTTTCACCCCTAGGACTTCCCTCTCCGGAAAATCCCCCCCCCCCCGATAACATAAAGGAAAGAGCATTGGGAAACAGAGGAAACAGATGCGTTATTTAATTAATAGAAAGTTAAAATCCAGACAGCTATTGCTGGATATCATCCGAACTTCTGGCGGTCCCTTAACACGTTGACTGCAGGTCGCAGATTCTCTGCCAGGCGCGGCCGTTATGCGACCTCTCTGGCTTCAGATGCACTGAACAGAGGACGTCATAATTATGACGTCCCCGGCGCCCCGCAGTACCAAATAAATTGTCTCCCGTTAGGTTTAAAATAAACCGGAACGGAGCATTTTAAACTGTTCGCAGCAGTGGCGTAGCCACGATTATCCGAAGGTTGGGGCAGGACCGTCATTTCATTGTTTTCCAGGGAGGGGGAAAGACTTTCGACTGCAAGGCAGGCAGTATTTTAAAAATATCTATGCAGTATGCAAATTGGTTTTGTGCATAGTACATGCTACATACGCTACTACATAGTGCATGATAGTGATTGTAATAAAATTATAAAAACAATTGAGAACACAATGAATTTAAAAACGCAAAAAATTCGCGAAATTTTTCCCCTTAAAAATCAGGGGGCAAAGGCCCCCTGCCCCGCCCCCAAAATGACGTCCCTGGTGGGGGTATGGTTCCCATCCACATGATTACCAACATCGGAAATCCTGACAAGCAAAAAAAGTTATCATCATCAAAGTTCTAATTCTTATCACTGAAAGAAATCAAGACAAGCAAAAAAGGTCGCCAACTATTATTTTGCTTTAACCCCTTAACTGGGAATCCTAGATATATCCGTCCCTTTTACATTGAGTTACAGTTTAATACACGGTTAAGGGGTTAATGAGTTAATAAGTGAATTATATAGGTATATGAGCCAGTACAACTATATACGCAATAAATAATTTGTGGTCGAACAGCCAAGTGGTGTTTAACCCCCAAAACTACCCCTTTGGCTACGCTGAGAACAGCCAAGAGGTTACTGAAACTCCCCTTGGCTACGCCACTGGTTCACAGGTGGATTGCCGCTACAGTCATTTGGGGCCATAGGCCACGTGTCATGAGCGGGTCTTGGCTGATGATGTGATGAAACAGGCCCCCAAGGACGGAAGTCAGAAGTCCAAAGGGCCGATCTGCTGTTTCCACCACGACGAGGGGGTGTTCCGTAAATGTAACGTCACGCAAAAAAATAAATTAGGTCATGACCTTTGACCTTTTTGCTTGTCATGGATATTTGGATATTTTGGAGAGGAAAAAATACAATTTCGAGAGGAAAAAATACAAGGATGCTGTTACGTCATATTTTAGCGGGTCTGACTTTTGTTATGACGCGTTACGATGGGGGACGGGGTGATAATGGATGACCCCCATGCAGCAAGAGGTTGTTAGGCCTAACACTTCAACCTCCTAGACCCACACGATCGTCATCTCATCACTCTTTCAAAGCCCACGTAATCAGTCATCCCTGAAAATATGCAACCGTTCCTTTTTTAAACGCCGCACCTGAACTTTGGAACTTGCTATCCCAGCTTTTCTCCGCAGCCTTCAGTGGCGTAGCCAGGATTTCCGGAAGGGGGGTTTTGAAAAAAATCGTCGATGGCCGCCAAGGGAGGGGATTTTCACCCCAAAAATCGCCAAAATCGCCTAGAAATAAAAATTGCATGGAAATACATCAAAAACAATTTTTTTCGCCATCCAAGGGGGGGTTTTAACCCCCCAAACCCCCTCCCCGTGGCTACGCCACTGGCAGCCTTAAACACCGTCAGACAATAAAATCTGACTTCTCATCCTCCCTAATTGCCGCATTATCTTCTCTTGTCTTAAGATCTAAGCTTAAATCATTTATTTTTCTTCGGGAAGATTACAGAAGTGGCTATATGCGCTGGGCAGACATGCGCATGTCTGCCCAGCGCATATAGCCACTTCAGCGCTGACGGAAGGGTTTCCCGTGTGAGCCCATAAGGTCGACTCAGCCTTACTCGTTAGAGGGCGGTTATAACATCAAATTGAGGAGCGTACAATACGAAGGAAGGCGCGGGCCTAGACGTTTGGCTGGCAACCCTACCTAACGCTCGAATCCGGTCATGGGAAAGTTTTGCTATTTTCTAAAATCATTTCCCAAACTTAACCTCACTACCCTCCGGATATATTGACCATTGCCTGGTTGATCATTCGTTCTCATAGCTATTATAAGAACGGCTAAGCGCCTAAGAGTAAGCAGCTACTGTTGTACTACACAACTACTGCGCTATATAATCAACGAGATTTTACTCACTTACTTACCTAGGATACCTCTCGAGCCAGCGACTACCGATTGACAAAGCGTTCGAGAAAAGCATTTCTTGTGCGTACTTATTACACCAACTGGCTCAAGTTAAATGATTAATAGGCGAAATTTCCGTTTCCCCACCACAGAACTTGGTATTTCCAATAGTTGAGTGGCACATGGCATCAGCAAGTTGGCAATGTCAGTGATATCTGAGAATGATACAGCACTAAGAAAATATCAGAATCGTCCAAAATCGCTGAATGGGCGTGGTTTGTTTTTATTTTAGACTAAACAACCAATCAGTACGTTCGTTTAATCAGCAAATAGACCACAATGCTGTGCGTGACATATTAATCTGCTACGTGATTGGTCAACAGACGTAGTGATGCTCCTAGACCAGAATGCATCGCGTGTGCTAGATTCTCTTGCAAAGGCAGTCTGGATCCAAGGTCTGGAACTCTGGATAGACTAATGGTTAGTCATTGCGTTAATGCGTTACGCATTGTCAGATGTTAACCTCTTCTGTGTTACGTTTAACCAGTGCCCAAGTGTGCGTGCCTTTGTGTAAACGCTGTTATTGTATTCAGACTACAAAGACATCTATTGCGAAACCGTTAAAACGGCGGAAACTGTTCACATCTTCTGAAGAGAAACGAAAAGGAAAGCGACCTTTGTGTTCAAAAGGACGACAAGAGATCAAAGTGTAAAGATTTGTTAATTAGAAACAGAGGCATCTCAAAGCTCGGGGGTATGACATACTTAATAAATTAAGTCACACAATTAACGTAATGTTATTAGTTATACGCGTTTAAGGTAATGTATTTGAATAATTAATGATGTTGTTATTATTTGTCTTTAAATGATATTCGTTAATTAATTTCTTATAGGAATAGAATTTAAAGAGGTAAGAAATGTGCATTATTATTATTATTATTATTATTATTATTATTATTATTATTAGTAGTAGTAGTAGTAGTAGTAGTAATAGTAGTAGTAGTAGTAGTAGTAGTAGTAGTAGTAGTAGTAGTAGTAGTAGTAGTAGTAGTAGTAGTAGTAGTAGTAGTAGTAGTAGTAGTAGTAGTAGTAGTAGCAGCAGCAGCAGCAGCAGCAGCAGCAGTAGCAGTAGTAGTAGTCACGGATGTTAGCGAGGACTCGGCCCTCAAGGCCAGGGCCAAGGACAACCCTCAAGGCCAGCACTAACACCTCAGGCACTCAACCCTCAAGGCCAAGACAAGAACCAAGGACTTGACTATACTAGTTAAATTGTAATTTAATGCTAAGATTGATAGGACTAGGCCAAATTACTAGTGCTTCATATAAAGTAAGGGATTGGAACACAAAAGGTAAGAAGCAACATTATCAGTAACAAATGTATGAACACTAACATCAAGGAAAAGTGCACTACAAATATTAGCAATAAAACATAGCAGCTCATAAATATAATGAGCTCGTTCAAACCCCAGCCCAGAGTTGCCCGTGGTTCGGGTTTCTAAACCCAACCCACCATCTTCCATCCCAACCCAAATGAAATTCTTGTCTGCTGACTCAACCCATGCCAGCGTGAAAGTACAATCACACTTTAATAATATTCTTATATTCACACCAATGTCTGATAAACACCCAACGTTCAATTTTATTATGACCAAAAGTTTTTAATGTGAACTTCATTAAAGCACATAACAAAAGTGTTTATTTAAACTCACTACTGCAACAATCATGTACATTAGACATCACTTCCCATTGCCATTTGGAGTATATAATATACTGAACTATAACACTGTACTTGTACGGAGATCGACTGTGATCGAGAGGAGATCGGTTCTTAGGTCCAGTCGGAGAGTGCAGTTGTTGGTCCCTCCCCTGTCCAAGACCCCTAAGTTTGGGGAAAGATCATTCGCGCGGGGGAATCCCGCCCTGTGGAACTCTCTTCCAGACGATGTGACTGGAGCAGTCTCAGCTGGACTTTTCATTAGAAATTTGAAGACACATTTATTTAATATTGGATATGAAATGTGTTAAGTGCTTTTGTTGTAGGCCTTAGCCTTGTCTACTGCGCTATATAAATTGTCAATAAATAAATAAATAAAACACCATGTACCGTATCTTCAAACTACTTGGCATAATACAAGAATCTATGGCTATTGTCATGGCAGTAAATAGAAAACCTATATTTAATGTGGTTAACAGATATTGACTTATGAAACCCACCCATTAATTTTTTTAATAATCTGGACCCAATCCAACAAAACCCATGGGTTAACCAATCCATAGGCAAGTCTGCCCCAGCTTGGTTTACGCAAGGTAATGCCGCTGTACTTTGGAATTGCAAACAAAAACATAAATGGCTGCATTTAGGATATAATAATGCAGAAGCAGACCACATTTCTTGCATTCTGACTCAGGGGTTGTGAAAATGTTTACACTTAAACAGAATGGTACTGGTTTTATTAGCCACCCTGTAATACGTAATATCCATGCTGCTTCCAGTGTCCAGTGGTAACATATATGAGTGCCATAAACACAGGCTGTAAAACATAATAAAATGTATCTTGAATGAGTTCTTATTCACTAGGCCTACGTGCTTGACATTGAATTAATACAGCAATGTTTTATGATCCAAGTCTGATTGATATCAAGGACAAACCAAGGACACAACTCTCAAGGCCAGGACCAAGGACTTGTGTACCAGGCAGGGATGTGACCAAGACAGTAAGTGGCAAGACTGAGACCAAGACCAAGACACTAACCCCTAAGACCAAGACATTAGGTGTCAAGACTAAGGCCAAGACACTAGGGCTCAAGACCAAGACAATAATTTTAAACATCAAGAAAACAGACAAAACAGGATTGACAAATTTTTCATCAACATCAGCCATACAATTACAAAAATTTGGATGCTCAACAAGCTGACTGGCTGACTGCACCCGGTAATTAAATTTTCATGATTGAATTTGCGAGCATTCTTTGTTGTGAATGATTTGTTAGAAATGTCTCATCTTGATTCTGACAAAAAACTGGAAATGGATGGCTGATGAGAACTATTTGGCAACTCCTTTGACTCTTGGTACTCCTTGTATTTCTCTGGGTGTTTGGCTTTTAGATGCCTGATAGGAAAACATTTACAAAGTAAAATTTACTACGTGCATAATACAGTTAAGGATGGCTTAAAAACTTTGAGAATTGCTATCAAAAGTAAAGTGTGCTGCAAATCAACACAATTTTAGGCTTTAGTACAGGCCAACTAAGGTCATACATGGTGGGACTGCAACTAATATAATTAACCATGCATCTTGATTTCAAAGCATGATATGATATTTGCATTTCGTGGTTAAAGACTTTGCCCATGGTGCTTCCGAGCATATGGAGCAGAGCTCTGTAGAGTTACCGACAATCATTATCAATTAGGCGCCAAAGTAAGTGTTTACGTAAAAGTTCCTACTGATGGAAAGTTTGTCACGTCATGGACATGTGGTCAACGTTTGTAAGCATATGAATGACTTTGCAAGTGGATGTCTCATTACCTGGTGAAACTAGACGTTCCTTTTTTCTCAGTCAATATCGCTTTACAAACTGCGCATTTGGCTTTGATCTTGTCACCAACAAGTGCATATTTAAAAAATAACAAAAAGAATCAAAGGATGATTCGACGCCATTTCAAATCACGAAATTGTATACCATATGCATAGATATATATCTGTATTACCGTATATTATTTATTATTCACGAAGGGTTCCAACAGTGACAATCTCGTTTAGCCCCATAATTTGGAAGACATCTACCGCAGAAAACATTATTACTAACAGTGGAAACAACCCACTGTCTCAGTCTTGAATCGCAAGATCAAGACAGTAATGACAAGACCAATATCAAGACACTGGCCAGCAAGACCAAGACATTAAAAACAGTATTTCGAGACGTAACATCACTGGTACCAGGTAACTTGTCATTAAGTAGTCCCTACGGCCAGGACCAAGGCCAAGGACTAACATTCCTGGTAGTATTTTATTATGCACTTCTGTAGCACCAGTTTTAATGGCTAAATGTATCGATCAATGATACTTGAAATCCAGTCATAATGAAACTTAAGTGATTGCTTGATAGTTTTTGATATTGGCGATCTTCCATATTTATTTGGGAACTATTTTCTCCCACTTTGATGGCTTCTTCTCAGGGGACTACTTTTTCTTACATGTTGCTCTAGGGTCTCTAGGCTGGGAAAGAGCGGGGACTACTTTTCGGGTGAGGACTACTTTTCAGGTGAGGACTACTTTTCAGGTGATGACATCGTGCTGTCAACCCCAAAAGGTCCTATGCACTGCAGCAAGGACCTTTTGGGGTTGACAGCAACCCCAAAACAACCCCCGCCCTGTGTCTGGTTTGATTGGTGGGATTTGGTGGAAATTTTATTAAATTTAAAATGTCAATGTTTTAAATGTCTCAGATCAATGACTGCTTCAACACTCTATCTTGTACGTATAGCCAGTGAGGGTCGTAGCGTCACCGACAAGTCTGATGAATTTAGAGTCTTGGTAATTCGACCCCTAGGACCTGGTAGGTTGGGAGGCGCAGCATCGCATACCAAGCCCCTTGGTATACGGAGGATGCTGGTATGTGGAGGGGTTGTGAATTGGCAGTTAAGGCTACGTGGGGCCAAGTACGCCTAAGCCACTAAGATACAACCCCTGCCCTGTGTCTGGTTTGATTGGGGAGCTTGATTCTCGTAGATAGCTGGAGATGTGCAAGGTTTCCAGTTTCTACGCGGCACCTAGGCAGAGGTACCGCAGGGGTCTTATCGGCAGAGCGGCTGTGTACCGGCAGAAAGGACTTGCAGTCTGTTCAGAACCAAGCTAATCAAGTTGTGAACTTCCTGACCACTTAAATCTTGACTTCTTTCAAAGCTCTGCGAGGCAATGGATTCCGAATATACGTGCCTATTATACCATAATGATGTTCACTGGCTTCCACGAGGGAAGGTTTTGATGTCTTTCAACAGCACAAAATTGTGACGTCATCTCAAGTGTGCCGCCGATGTTTTCGCGTATTTCTAGTGTGCCGCAAGACAAAAAAGTTTGAGAAACACTGGGTCAGGCAGTCTTGGATGGCTGCACGCCATAAGAGACTCTTTTGTATAGACCGAGAAATCCATTTAAACGAAAAAGATGATCAAAAACTGCAAACTCAGGATTAAAACTCAACTAATATGATCCTCTGAGTGTTGCACTATAATCTTAGTGCAGAAATTCGATTAAATGAAAGCCGCAAAACCAGCATTTCAGCGATAAGAGTCACTCACAACAGCCGAAACTACTCGCATGCTTTCGTGCGACAATCCCCACGTGTGTGCTTGCATCCAAAAACTCATTGGAAGTGATCATAGTGGGAGTGCTTCTGAGTTCTAGTTCTGAAGATGTGCTATATAAATGCTTGGTTACATTATATTACAAAGTCACAGTTGACCGGCCAATAATATCCACAAAATCTGTGGTCCTATCAGAGCAGATGTTGCTACCTACTGCAAATGGTGCCTGAATATATTTGTGTTGCTTCCTATTATTCTAATGACTCTTTGTGAAAGAGAGGACTTTGGTACAGTACATTACAATGCATGGGTTTTAATTGCCAAAATTTGGTTATTCAGTCACATGTTAGTAGGACTTGGTCCTCCCATTAAGATATGCCGGTAATTAATTTGAAAGCTTTTACATTTGGTGTTGATAACTTGATACCTACAATAGAACTTAGTTATAACATTTACTCGGTTATAACGTATACTTGGTTATAGGGCTGTCATCGGGTACCCGGGAACCCCAGGTACCCGAAGACAGTCCGGGTACCCAAGTAGTAAAAGTGGGAAGGATTACCCGTGAAAGCTCAGTAGCACCTTCTGGTGTACAATAATCTGCTGGAAAAACATTTTGCCAACTGACTGCTACAGATTGGATTTGACCTGTTTTAAATACTTTTTTTTATTGTTGTTTACATTTTGTTTCATTTTAATTGAGTTTATGTAATGATTTCTGATTAATCATATTAAAAGTTAAAAATAAGTTTATGCTGCACATTTACAGATCATTAGGCCTATTAATATTAAGTAGGCCTAACTGGAAGCATACCTTTAATTACTGTAGAAATAGGCAGCTTGTGTATGATTTGCTGTAATGCCATTATGCTAATTTCCGAACGGTACCCGGGGCGATTTTTGGAAAAAATTGACAGCCCTACTTGGTTATACCGTACTGCAATATAGGGTCTCATCTGATGAGCTACCATATTGGATGATATAACACACCTCCGATATAACTTACTAAATTTTGCAGACCCATAAGTACGCTATAACAAAGATTTACTGCATTTGCTTTTGTGCCAAAATCTAATGTGGTTTAATACTCTGATATTTGTTGGTGAAAAACTTCTGTCCAAACCTTTGACTCAGTTCCAGTTACGCCTCCCTTCTGATGATATCAGGTGACCAACCGGTTATATTTAGATATAGATGCCTTGTTGCAAAGTTCATCTTTAGGCTTTACTGGTCCTTTGGTATGCCATCGGTTGCAATGTCACTTTTATTTGCTGTTTGCTTGGCATTGGAAGATGTATGGAATTTTTTGAAAGACCTTTGGGTCTGATCTGTTTAATGTTTTGACTTTGCAGCTTGGTCATATCATAAAGAATCTGAAAATTCTGTTTATAGTAAATAGTTTATTTCTATAATATTGTCAAAATTAATGTGTTAAGCTTTAATTTAGGTTATAGCTATTATTGTTGTTGTTGTTGTTGTTGTTGTTGTTGGTATTATTAGCATTATTGTTATTATTATCAAGACAGTTTTTATTTGTGCCACACCAATAGACATCCAGTGGAACAATAGAACGTTTTTTCTAAGACCAACATCTTCTGTTCCTCATCTATTTTTCAATGATGTAATTTGCTTGGAAACATTATGTACACAGGTCCAATATAAGTAGCCAGTTTGATTGATTGATTTATTGATTTGTTGATTGATTGATTGATTGATTGATTGATTGATTGATTGAAATCTGGTGAGGACCAAAGGTCAAAACACTTGAATAAAAATTCTTAATAGCTAGTGACAGATCATACAGTTTCATTGATAAGAGTTAAACCAGCAAATGATTGAATTGTCTAGCTGTTAATATACAGATATATATATATATATATATATATATATATATATATATGTGTGTGTGTGTGTGTGTGCGCGCGCTCGCGCTCGCGCTCTGTGCAGGTGTGTGTGATGTTTTAAACTTCATCAACTTGTGGCAATGTTTGGCTTGGAATAGGGCCTTTTTTGAACTATTTGTGAAGTGGCAGTACCCTCCAATTTCATAATTCTTTGTGATACCAAGCACATTAAATCATTGACACTTCACATCTCTCAGTGTTATAACTGTGTTTTTATTTATGGATTTTGCTGTATGCTTTGAAAATGGTTGCAACAAGCTCTGGTACAGAATATTATTTTGTTTTCAGAATTCTATCTGTAAGGAACAATGAATCAAGTGATCTGCATCTGTTTTGGTTTTGCACTGGTTCTCTTGGCTTCGGCATCTGATTGTCCTTCGTCATGTGATTGTCGGGATGGATTAATGCTATGTACTGGACGGACGAGCCTTGTTAATCATACAGAAATTCCTGAAAATGTTACTTCGATTAAGTATGAATCTTGCTCTTTCAAGGAGATTTCAACTCCGTTGATGTACACGAGCATTCTGAAGCTGAAAATTGTTAATAGTGGTGTTGAAAATATATCTGGTGGTGTATTTGCTGATATGAATGCATTGACGATACTTGATCTGAGAAATAACTCTTTGGGATCGCTTCCTTCGTCAGTTTTTTCAGGTCTTGTTTCACTCAAGTGTCTCTTCCTAAGCCGCAATCAACTGTCTACATTGCCAGAAAGCATTTTTTCTACCATGCCGTCTCTAATTCACGTCGAACTTGATGACAATAAGCCTTTTCATTTTGCTTCCGAGATGTTTTTTAATGCTTCGAGCAGTCTTTCAAAGATTTCTTGTAAGAGATGTGGCATCAGTGAACTGACTTTGGTCACAGAAGCTCTTGCAGGAGTTGTCAATCTGAATAAATTAAGTTTGAGTGGAAACAGTCTTTCCTCTTTGACGTCTTCCGCATTGGCGAAGATACCGCACCTGCAGATACTAGATCTTGGTAACTGTTCAACTAGGGCGGTGAATGATACGTCATTTGCCAAACTGACTCAGCTTCGCAGCTTAGATCTTAGTCACAATTTAATCGATCATTTGCCGTCAGATGCATTTGTGGATTCGAAAAGTACTTTGCAAGTTGTTCTCTTGAATGATAACCGCCTCAAGACACTCGACGAGAAACTTTTGCAATGGTCGAGCATCACCCAGCTACGTCTGGATAATAATCCGTGGATTTGTGACTGTAGCCTGATTTGGATTCATGGCTACGTCCATGATGGCTTCTCTAAAAATGCCACGTACGTAGTTTTCAGATTTTTAAATTCTTCTTTATGACATTTTTATATTGCACAGTTTTTTTTAACAGTCTTGTGTACCGAGATTTTTTGTTAGCCTTACTCAACTTGAGACAATTATTTAATAATAGTTTTGTAAAATATTATTATTATTGTAAATGCGATTTGTTTTCTAAATCTGATTCCATTTTGTGTTAAGCGGGTGTTTTCTCTCGTTTAAATCAAGGCATATAAAGTATTTCTCGTTGATTCAATTTTGATTTGTGATTTATTCCAGCTGTGTCGAACCAGAGTCAGTAAACGGAAGTAGCATATTCAGCTACAGCATGAGCTGTGAGGATAAAGGTTCGTCAATCGTTGTTCTTGCCATTGTCATTCCAATCATCGTCATCTGCGTTGTCGTGATTGGTTGCTTCGTCTTCCGCGTCATCCAGACGATGGTGAACCGCAAGCGTCACGCTCGAGAGAAAAGTTCGTTCAGGTACAGTGCTGTTTACAAGGAAACCGTGGAACCGGCCGCAGGTCAGAAGTCGAAACCGGTCACCGGTCAGAGCTATCGTCCCAAGCAAGACCTAGAAATATGAGCTCGGGGCTTTTAAGAAGCGACAGAGAGACAATTCAACGACGTGCACTTTTGAAGAAGTTTATTTATTTCAACGAGAACGCCGAGAATTTTTTTTGCATCGTTCATTTTTGAGAATATTTTTTCATGATTCGTAGCGATTGCTAATGGATATTACAGCATACACTAGATGGAAATTTGTGGGTTATGGGTAAGATTGTTGTCTAGAAATTTTGTGATAGAATGTTGGGTCATTGTTTCATCTCTATGATCTCCAGTATATTAAGTATGTTCTTATAACAAAATTTGGCTAATGGTGCTGCACTAGTTGTTAGATGCATAAGGCATTGTAAACAAGTAAGCAAATTTAAGTTTAATGTGACATTTCATAGTGTTCAAATCTATTCGAATGTTTGCTTGTATGCAGCATTATTTCTTCATGCTTATTTATTAAATGCAAGATTTGGTAGCCTTGCTTTTTTAATTTGCATATGAATATAGAATTTAAAGGCTTGTACCAATATTGTGCTGCTTTTTTGTGACATTAATTCAGTTAATTATTAGTAGACAAAGGTGAGAAATTGTATTGAAATTGCTGTTACTTACCCAATCACATTTAAGCTAGCAGTTTTCAGATGTTTGCAAAAATTATTTGTGTGTTCACAGAAAACAGGTATTGTGTACAGTAGTAGAAATAGTTTTATTTTGTCTGCCTTCATTCCCATTATAATTTTTGCTGTGCTTTCATTGTGAATAAAGAAATTCTTCATGGGTGCTCTGTTAAATTTGCATATTTGTGGTTCATTTGCCTTGCAAATTGTTTTGCAGTGGTGGTTATGGAGAAACAGTCATTGCTTATCGAACTGTTAATACATTTATTTAATTGCACTGATTATGTTGATCTTATTCCACCACAGTTTGCCTTTATTAACTGCTTCAGTAAAGTCATCATTAGCTGTTGAAAAAGCATCTGAAATTTTGATTTAATTCCTGCCTTGTTTTTGTATTCTTTGTTTCGTAATTGCCTCTAAAGCTTCAACATGTGAATCTGCTGGTGTCTTTAGATGTGATAGTGATGTGTGCTCTCCAGAGTTTTGAAATGGTGTTGTTTTTGTTTAAAGTTAACATTGAATTTCTGTGACTGCAATTTAGATTTTAGTCTACAAGACCAGGGCGCGATTTGTAGGGGGGGGGGGAATTTCCCCCCATTGCCAAACTGCAACCTCCTACTGCTACATCTCCCACAACTGCATCCCCCCTACTGCTACATTTCCCATTTCCCCAACAACTACATCCCCCCAATCCCCCCAAGCTCGACATATCCCCCCCCACTGCTCCAGGTCACAAATTGCACCCTGTACAAGACTGTTGTTAGACATGCATTTCATGCGAACGTATGCCTGTGATTGATTTCGAGTATGATAGGAAGGTAGTCATATACTGTGAATTAGCAGCTTATTATATTATTACTTTTCATCTAAAAATATTTGTTCTTGTGTGACCCTTGGAAAAGAAGGTGGGGATTAGAAAATTAGCCCATGAAAAATTGTTAAGATATTTTAGCAGGTAATTAAAGTTGGATCTCTTACTTTTGCACTCGGCAGCATTGCCAGAAGCTATTTTCGAAGAAACCTGATTCATTTTGCTTGGAATTAGTTACTGACAATTGCTGCTTGTCCGCAGATAGAGGTCTTGTGAATACCAGTTTACTCTTAGCAAATGGTTTACTGACCTATCGGGTAATTAGGTAAAAACTTCTGAAAATTATTTTTTCTTGTTAGCATATAATTTACCAAATATTCAACGATTTCAAGTTTGACTGCATTGCTGCATTTGTCGCAAGTCGCATCTTGATTTGTGGACGAATTCAAGCATTTGAAATTGACCGGCACTGCATTTTCCGTTTTTCACAGTATAATCAGATGATCATTTTCCAGTGCATGCACAGCTCTGGGTTCTGTTCAGTTGTTTCATGACTATTTCTCAAAGTCTTAGTATATGACGAGAAATTTACCTATTCAGGCAGTGATCTTTTCTAAACTAAAATCATTTCTCTTCAAAAAATCATTTCCTCCATAGCTGCAACGTCCCACCCACTCGCCCTTTTGATTAAATGACCCGGCATGAATGGCCCCACCTTTGGCTATAGCTGCTTCATTTTGAGATTAAGCGCATAGGAATAAGGAGCTAGTTCTGTGCTTCTTTTGAAAGCGCTATAGAAGTTAACGAGATTTTACTTGCTTACTTACTTACTTCTGCATGAAACATGGAAATTTGAGATTAAAGGTTTAGTTTGAATTTGCATATATCACTTATTGATGTACGGTACTGTATTCCAAACTTGTCTCGCAATTTTTTTAGATTTGCTAACTTAGTCTTTAATTTTATTTGCTTTAGTTGTTTAAAAGAGAGTCTATACTGTTAAATTTGTACATGATATCAGACTCATTCAGATGGAACTATACAAATTGTTTTTATTTGTCTGCCTTCGTTTCCATTTAATTTTTTGGTATGCTTTCATTGTTAATAAAGAAACTTTTGCTGGATTCTCTGTTGTATGGCATAAAGCTTTGTGCACTTTGAATTATTTTTCATCCAAAAGTTGTTGTTTTGGATTTCGCACAAATTCCAGATATGTGTTCTTAAATCAGAACCGGAATTTGCTGGAGCCCAAGCCAGATGACAATAGACCGCAGTTCAAATCCCAGTAGGCAATAAAAGAGTAATGGAACAATTCGGTTTAAACCAGTATTTCTTTGGATACTCTGTTTTGTCATCAATTTTCTTTGTCCTACTACGATTTGTGCATACAGTGCAATGCTTCTGACAGTCAGGAATTTGTGGCATGCCAACTGGGCAGGTTGGCAACAAGTATGTGAAGTTTAGGCTGATTATGAATATAAAAATCAGTTTTTAAATTCACTTTGGAGGCCAACTTTCAACTGTTCAATTGGTAATGTATCTATATCATTCATTTAGTCTAAATTATGTATTTTGTTAGGCCCTGGATAGTTTGTTTTCATTCATGGCTGTGTGTTTCATTGCTATCTCTGTGACTGCAGAACTCTGTTGCTTGTTGGTATATGTCTTGAACCTATCACTCCAGCCCACTCTATCTCTATCTTATTCCAAAATTTTAGAAAGCTAATTGCTAGCATTTGACTGTAACATAACTGCGTAATTTTCTGCTGTATTTAACAAGGAAGCCAATTTCATAAGCAACTGTATTGTAATGGATAATTAATGTTTCAGTACATCCTGGTTTTATCAGAGAATATTTGAAACAGATCGGTTGAAAAGCACTTATCAGAATTTTGTAATTGTAAATCAGGGCTTTGGTATTTGATTTCTGATTGTATCTCTTAATTGAGATACCACGAGACTGTCATTTGTTACTGTTGAATCTAAAAACCTATTCACTGTGATACATTAATTCTTAATAGCACGTGGTATACCTATTTCGTATGACTAGAAAGTAACTACTGGTACAGTATATCGTTAGCAGTAAATATTGTTTGCTTAAGCTACTTAGTAGTAATTGTAATCGTAATCACATTCTATGCGTGCCTCAGATTGAATTATAACCGTATAACTGGAAATAGGATGTACATGATTAGAGCTGCCAGATGCCAACCTTGTGTGTGCATGTGATTGCAGAATCTGTTATGTGTTATGTTTTTAGGTGGCTGGGCTGTCCAAAGTTTCTTGTAACGTGACAATGTTTTATAGTGGACAGTTAGCCCAGTTTTGTCCAGGATTTAAACTTTCTCGGTGCTTGATCATTACTAAGTTTTGTTCTCTACGACATTAAAAATTTTTTAGGTCATGCATGCAGTTGTCTGGAAGTTTCAAAGGTTACAGCATCGTCAGAAGGCTTATTGTCATCCTGTAATTTTGGTGTCAAGCTGAACAAGATTTTGGTCAAAACTTAAAAGAATTTGGCCTTGATTATTTTTATTCGTCCTTTGTGTTTTTCAGATTTTCTGCCATGTGTTCATAGATATCCATCTCTTTGGGCGCAGTGCATCTGTTTTACACGAATGTTACCTGAGTTTATGTTTATTATGCATTGCACTAAATGATGGATCCTGTCAGTATGCACTTTATAATATGTTGGCCTACAAACCGCCTTGTCTATAGCTATTTCAAGAAAGATTAAGCGCATAAGAATAAGCAGCTACTACTGTAGCGCTGTATAAGTTTACGAGATTTTACTTACTTACTTATGTCAAGTGTTTATCTGCAGAAAGTGCCTGTTTTAAAAATCTAGTATTTTAAATGGGAGTTTTTCAAGTATACTGAAGCTGTAATTTGGTAAGTGTCAGATTTGCCTTTGTGCTGCCAAATGTTTCCCTTGATGCTTATTACAAATTAATGTGTTGCTTTTGTGTAAATTGTGTATTTCTGCCCAAGTGCTATTATTTAAGGAGTTATTGCAGGGGTGGCCAACCCTTTGTTACAAGGGGGCCATTATACATTTTTATCAACATGTGGAGGGTTGCATGTTTTTGTTGCCTTTTGTACATTATTTTCAACAGTAGTGACAATCGCTGCAGTCATGTAACGGTAGATTATAACAATAAATGGTAACGGTTACAATTAAGCAACAGTTTATAAAGTAATTTACTATTCTACTGAATTAAGGACAGGAACTAAAAGTCTTACTCGTGACTCAATATTGTATGCATTAATAGAACCAATAAAATTTATTTAGAAAGATGACCGCAGGTTGGCCACCCCTGAGCTATATACTGTAAGTGTTCCTTTAAAAATTTTCACATTCCTGGGTCAACTGTTTTCACTAAACTTACCCAAAGCATATTGATTGCCTACATCTGTTCTTAGGTAGTTCAGTAATTTCAATGTCGTGCAACTGATGTTTTCCTAAGCCTTTATCTGTGTGGACACTAAGCCTTTATCTGTGTGGACATGACATGTCATTTTTAATATTGATATAGTTAAGTGTCTCCTTGTGAATTAACATTGGTGTATATGATTTTCTGCAAACCTAACATGTTTTGGAGGTTGGAATGGTCCACAAGAAATGTTTCATGGCAGAAACTAAATTTCCTGGCCTAGAACATCATTGTTATTGTTGTGACTTAGCGAAAAATAGTGTTGATATGATTCCGAAATTTGTGACGATTATGTGTTAGTGGTTTATAGATTATACGGTAATTATGCTATATATTGTATTGAAGGATTTTATTGTTGAAATTGGACATATATTTGTCTTGTGAATTTCTTTAGCTATTCCAATAAATAGTTAACCAGTTGTTAAATATTCAAAATTATTATTTTTTAAATGTATTGAACTATTGCACTATATGTTAATAGTAACTGAGATTTAGATCATCTTATAGCATTGATATTGTCAATGCTGCAAGAACTTTGATTCGTGATATAGTTATGGGTCAATTGAATAAGAAATTAACCAAAATCTTTTCATAAGATTTTTCAATCAACTGCAATTTTATTATTCTTATGCAGCCATTATTAATAAACACTATGAATGCATGATAATTTTATGTTGGTTGAGGCCTTCATGTTATGTATATTACACTGCACTGTATAATGAATGGCTTGGTGATTGCTGTAGATATATTTAATTATTAAATGTATATCAAATTCAATTCAAATTATCTATTCAAATTATCAATTCAAAACACTTCAGCATTTAGTAACTAGTTTTAGGATACATGTACCGGTACATCAGTGCATGAAGCATAGCATATGCAAGGGAAGAAAATGTTTTTGTATCATTTAGATAAATTAGCCATGACTGCACATCAAAATAGTCACAGTTTATGTGTCTTGGCACTTTATAATTTTATTTCTGTCCTCTGGTCTTCTATTGTGCAGTTATTTTAAAAATGGTTTTGGTTTGGCATAAATTTTTGTGACTTGCTTGAAAATAAGAAATGTACATACTGTATATTTCACTCAGGCTTTCAATAAATTTAACTGGTGTTTTTGAAAATTGGATGTTGGGGTTCTGGGTGAAAATTTCCACGAAAGGTTGTCGACTTTTTGCGATGCATTGCCTGGCAGAGACAAATTAATAGAGGCAAACCTGAATATGCACATTTAGGACTTGGGTCCTAAAGTTGAAGGCAGTTTATCTGATGTAGTTGAACATATGTAAAAAAATTGTGGATTTTGTTTTTCAAATTTCTCATAGTGAAAAGCTCTTAAAAGCAGAGGCGTCATTTGGGGGGGCTGGGGGGCCGTGGCCCCCTCAAGGAAATGGAAATATTAATTTATAATGTATTAATGTGCAAAAATTGCAAAAATTGCCAAAAAAATCAAAAATGGCAAATTTTCCAACATTGGCCCTAAAATTTGCCAAAATTGCTCAAAATTTGCAAAAAAATGCCTAAAATTTGCAAAAAAAATTTCTCGCCCTCCCCCAAGAAAAGTGTGAAATGATGCCACTGCTTAAAAGCCTGAATAAATAAATAGATTGATTGATAAGTTAATTGATTGATAAGTTAATTTATATAGCACACTTAGTAGCATTCACAAATGCACTGCATCTGATTGTTCAAATAAATACATCTTCAACCGTGTAAGGAAAATTGTTTGAGAGGTTGTGATTTCCCGCAGTGATGATGGAAGGGCATTCAGAGATATTTTTACACCCCCATCTGAGAGCAAACCCCCTAATTATGAAATTTTACACTCGCTGTCATTTGCCATAAGAGTAGGGAGGGGATCCCCACAATATATCAACACCCCCAAATTGATAATCCTAGAAATAACCCCGAGGGCATTCCAACAAGTTTGCCCTATTGCCCTGAAGGAGCGATCGCCCATTCCCTTTCAATAATTTTAGTAACGGATTGAAGGGTTGATGCATATTGGGGAATTGATTTCATAGTGTCCCCAACTGAATTCTGTTTCTACCCTGTAGGCCTATGTGTCATATGTCCAGTGTTGGAGTTGTGAAATTTGAGCTTGGGGGGGAGGTTTGAGATTTTCATTAGACTGAAATTCCATGAAAGATAGAACTGCATGTACCGGATATGTGACATTTTGGAGGATTGCAAAGTTGGCTGGGGGGTTCAAAGCCCCCCACCGCCCTCCCCCGGCAACTCCAACACAGCATATGTCATGATGTGTTAGTGACTGATTCATGGATCCACCTGTATAATTTAGGCTATGAAAAAGGATTCCAACATTGTAGACTGACAAATTAAAACGTAGAAATATTTGATAGAAAACATACAAAATAATTACTGGGAAAGTTAATGTGCCATACGAACGATTCTTTACATTTAGCACACTAGCAGCACAAGAGGCCACAAACGCAAATTGCTAAAGCAGGTGTTATCACCAAGGAAGAAAATTTTACTATATTTTAGTGCAAGGGTTCTGGAATAGTGGAGCAGTTGAAACCAGAGGTGTAGCCAGGAATTTGATTTGGGAGGGTATACCGGTAAGTATTTTGGGTGGGTATAAATCTTAACTATAAACCACATAGAACCACATGTAAATCACATAAAAAGCTTTAAGGTAGACTTATTTTGGGGGGTATATATACCGATATACCCCCCGTCACTACGCCCATGGTTGAAACAAACGAATTCAAAAATTATATAGGAAAACTACGTAATTAAATGTCGAGAGTAATCATAGTGGTCTTCGCACCGGCTAACTTAGTGTTCTATACCCTTTAAAATCACGTTATTGCTAATTACTAACGTAAAGTCTACAATCTGCAGCCACACGGCGTGCTCTTACTTACCTCGGCTGCCATTTTGCTATGAGTGCCGCATTTCGATTGAAATTAAAAAAATAATTAATTTGCTAATTTAAAAAATGCTTAATATGAATTTTATATTCAATTTCCAGTCTGCTAACGATCTGGTCGGATTCAATCGATAAATTTTGATTCATTCGAGCGTTTTAATTGACAAAAGACCCCCCTCTCGAGGACTCGAGCTTTGTTGCTTTTTCTTTGCCATGTGTGCTTGTGTGTGCGAGAGAACTTTACTATTGTATACACTTTATGAAAGTAAGTCTGATGTATATTATGGGTTCTTAGAGTAGAGAGATAGCGCAAGAGTCTTTGGAGTATTTTCTGTCTCTGCTAGAAACTTTCGAGCACTTCAAATGCTTCAAATGTGGATTTACAAGGCAGGATATGAACTTCCATGTTGCAATGGAAACGTTTGCTGAGGCTTGGGTTGTGGCCAACTTACAGAATTATACAAACTCCAGGGAGATACAGGTACGGCGAAAACGAATTAACTGGAAATAGCTTTGGTGCTGTGTGTGCTTGATAGCATTGTACAATTTATAATCAAACACTGACTTGTAAATTGTGTATTCTATTATGTTGCACTGTGGAAGATACAGTAAAACCACATTGGCAAAAACTTTGGTGTATTGGAAGTATTGGAAAACTAGAATCTGTGTTAACCCTTTGAATCTGGTAAACCATGTAACCAGTAGGCTATTAAAACTAAATATCGGTCATATGGTCCAAAAGGGTTGCGTGAATCTGAAGAAATTTAGTCTCACCCCATCTGAATATAAGAGCCTGTGCAGGGGCATGTTCCTGCCATCAGTATTGGGGGGGGGGGAGATAGAAAAATTTCTTAAAAGTATACCCACCCATAAACATGTTTAAACTCTAAGTGATGATCTTTTTGCTTGTTGGACTTACTATTTACCCCTCACTAATTATTGGGTGGGACCGTCCCAATATGTTAATCGAGTGACCATGTTACGCACCCTTGGTTTATGGTTTTTTTTAGTAGCATTAATTTTAGGTGACCTCCAGAGGCGCAACGCTACAATGGCCATTGTGGCTTTAGCCAGGGGCAGCACACATGAGGGGGGCGGCAGATTTTGGAATCGACGAACTTTTTTGCTTGTCACCGGATTTTCAGTGAAGGAGGGAAAGTTTAGAAGGGGCGGCAAATTTTCAAATTTTGGAAGCGACGACGTGCCATGGGCAGCATGAGAGCATGCTACGCCTCTGGTGTCAAACACACCCTTGACCCGCCTCTGATATGAATGAATTTGGGGCGGCGGATTAGCCATGAGCCAGAGGCGACAAAAGTGCACGCTACACCACTGGGGACCTCATCTGCAAACATCCCTGTTGATGCATCTCATGTTTGTTTTGGCATATGTATCGATCTCTTTTGTGTATGTGAATGTGTCTGAATGGTGCTATAGTGGTCATTGATGCTATTGTTGTTTACCTGTTATTGAGGTTCAAGTTGATATTTTCATTTATTAAACACTAAGATGGTTTTAAACTGGCAGGTCTAAATTATCCATCAATGCAGTATGGACAAGCCCCAACCCATCGTGAACTTAGAATTTCAGGAGGTTTTGTTACAGTAGAAGGGGGCGGAAGATGGCAGAGTGGGTTACGCATTGGAGCGGGAGGCTGATGGAGCAGGTTAAGGACCCGTTAGCGCCCCTAGTGGCTTTCACACAGGCAGTAATGCCTCAAGCCACTTTAAATCAGGCTAAGTTCTGGCTAAGTACCGTCATGTGGCTCTTAAGACTCTTGCTTCCTTATTTTGATGCCTGTTACTTCCTTTTACTTATTAGTCATCAGTTATTTTCATATTATATATTGATTTTAATTTTTGCTAGTGATCCTGTATTTTTATGGAGGTGCATTTTTGACAGACACCCATGTTGCCATGTTTTGGGTGTCTTTGTGGGGACATATTCTTTGGTTAAAGTGTTAACTTGTAGGTGTTGGAACCAATTCCATTGGCATGGTCTTTTTCGTGACCACTGAATAATCAACCCTGGGATATGTTGTGCCCAGTTATGTTCCCTTTCAGGAAAAAATATGTCTTCAAAATATATTTTACATGAGCAGTGCTCTAAAGCGATGTGCATTTAAGCATTGTTTGTGCTGGTTTTCATGCCGTGCAAGGAGTTTAAAATTACTGCATGGTAGGCCGCACAACTTAGAGGAAACATTGGCATCCTTAGCTAAAAATTAAAGAAGCTGGGACCCCCAAAGCTATAGTGGGTTCAAGCTATCTTTAGCCAATGCATGCCATAATGAAAATGTATGGAGAATATGTTGAGCTTTATTGGACGTTATGTCATTTTAACATAGTAGTAATGCCTTTTAACCCTCTATTGGCCATGACTCATATGTGCACCCATTTTACATTGTGTTACAAATAAATGGCCAGTAACGGGGTTAATATCTTTTTTACTAAGATATGTCCGTTACTTTTCTGCAGACATTCAGGTACGAGAATAGCAGTAGTTCTGAAATGTCCGCAGTGAATACCGAGGATAATCATGAAGGTGGGATGTCTGCACCAGCCAAGTGCAACAACAAACGTGCAGCTAATAAACTACAAAGTTCTCACGATCCATTTTCCAGTGCCTTGTGTAGTACTCCAGGTACATATCAGAAGCTTTTGTTAGGTTTTCTGCTTAATACAAACAAGCCATTTGACTGCTCCATTCACATGCAAGAGAATCTTCAGTTAGGTCTATGCTTCTGTGATTTTTAGACAGTTTTTATATATATTTGCAATGTCTTTATTCATGGCAAAGGTTTCATGAAAATATTAGAAATTCTCAGACGAAAAGTGCTTCTATATTTGGATCTCACTTTTCTCTGTTAAATTGTCCAACGAACAATGGGTATCTTTTGCACGCCTCACATACCCAAAATTTTCTAAATCCAACTCCTCCTCCCCGAGCATATGTAACATAAGGATGAACCCCAAAACAACGAGTATCTTTAAATTTGGATTTAGGACACATCTTTCTCAGTTTACTTTTCTGCTGTAGTCTGTTTTCTTCTCTATAACAGACTCTTGAAATTCACCAAGTCTTTTGCTGATGGCTTTTGAGCATCATCAATTAATACTTTTGCATATTAGTCTGGGGCAATAGAAGTGCATCATTTATATAATAATTATAATATATTTATTATGAAAATTGACTTTTACAGTGATATTTAATGTTAATTTTTTTTGGTAGAAATTTTACTTAATTTGACTGCTGTGTTATTGTCTTTAGCTGTTCGTTCCTATCCAATCCATTGCATCGTGGAACAAGGAAACCATAATAACGATCACTGTCCCGATTTCCCACCGGTTGTCCTACGCGATGCATTTGCAATATTGCCGGGATCCGTGCTCTTTAGCGACGTCCTGAGAGCGTCTCTGACAAAAATTGGCTTTTCACCTTCGGAAGCTATTGGGGCAAAAGGTTTATAAAACTTCTACTAAATAGTTGTCTTGTATCAATGTTTCGAATAGTGAACAACTTGAGTGAATTGTTGCGATTCATTCGTATTTATTGGCTGTACTGAGAGCATAGTGATTGATTACTGGATTCGATTGGGCTTGCATGCACTGATCGTATGGGTGTCCCAATGGCTCATTTGGTAGAGTCTTGTCTATGCCGTCAACCGGGGTTTGATTTCCATGCAATGGAATGTCCACCGGCCCACAGTGGAAATTAATATGGTCTGCATAGTACTATAAGGTGACAACTAACGGGTCTGTCAATTTTTTATAAAAAGCTGCCTGGGTACCCATCCAAATTTTGTACGGGGTGCCCGAATTAGCATAATCTCCGCTGTGGCCTCTTATGTCTACACCCAATTAAATAACCGCACTCCCCCTCCGGTCCCTGCAACTACTGATAAGACCACCTTCATCTTCAGGTCTAGGCTTAAAACACATCTATTCCTGACTGCATATCCCCCTTAGCCGGAATCTGGAAGTATGGACTGACCTCTGGATTACAACCTCGAATCACCACGGACAAGATCATGACTATGATTTTTTCACTGGTGCTGATGTACTACTACAATGGCGCTAAAGAAGTCTACTACTACTTCTACTACTACTACCTCCACCATTATGTCACACTCCCCCTCCAGTCTCATCAACTAATGATTCTATCAGGGAGGGAGGTGGCCATGACATAATGATGTCACACTGCCCCCTATGGTCCCTGCAAATAATGATTCTATCATTAGTTGTGGGAACCAGAAGGGGAGTTTGACATAAGGGTCATGTTTCACCAGGTACCTGTACCCAGTTTTACTGCCTGGGTAACAGAACTCAAACAGGTACCTGATTGACACTCCTAATGACTAGTTCATTAAACAGAGGCACTATATAAATGTAAGATTGAGATTTTTATGATCTGTCCCAGCTTGTGGGAAGTATGCCACAATATCCAATTGTGTTGTTTTAATTCTTCTTTCAGGCTTGAGATTTACAGGTACCTAGTCTTATATGCAGTGGCTCAAATGTCACTTTGCTTATGCTCATGATTTCCCATTGCTGTGTTTAGTGTTTACCTTGTTACATGTTTTAATTATGGAGAACATGTAAAAGCCTTCATAGGTTAAAGAATTTTTAACTTCATGTACAATTATGCAGCTTTGGAGCATCAATTAGTCATACTTGTGCATATTTTTCTTTTGAGGCATTATTTTAACAGTTGTAGTATTTTATTTTTTTTTACGTGTAACTATACTTGTGGAATCTGGTGTTGAGAGACCACTTAGAAGCATTTCATTTCTAATGTTAAAGTAATTGAATTGTTCCTTTGATGAGGTCATTACGAAAGCAGTTTATGAAATGTCATGAATTTGCGCCATTTGCTCTTGTGTTTAGGTTCCATTCAGATTCGCAACTGGAAACCTATCCCCTTTGAGTACATTACCGACAACCCGAACAGCACGGTGGAGGAGATTTTCGGCGATATTTCCTCTGCTTCTACTCTAAGAATTCTACTGACCAGGTATCAGAAGTCTTCTTGAAATCTTGTACAGACATGTTTAAATGATTTATAAACTTTTGGTTATTCTGATTTAATGACCTGCTACTGTTTAGCTGATAAGCTATATCGTCAGGACGTTGGCGTGGATTTTAAAATCTGGAATTTTGTCTGATTTGAAAATGTTATTGAATTTCTTTAATCATGTCTTTAGTAATCCAGCTCTGTTTGTGGTTATCCAGCACATTGATCATTGTCAGATATATTGTAGTTTTAATTGTAAGGTGCCATAGCAGTACTTGTATAATATGCCACCATGATCAGTTCATTATTATTATTGTTATTATTATTGTTATTATTATTATTATTGTTATTATTATTATTATTATTGATTACAGTGTTATTTTGTAGAAGAAGCTTTCAAATCTCTCTGTGGTCAGTTTCCTTGGCCTTTGCAGTTTGTGGTGATGTGATGTTTAATTACTGTAGGGTTGATCTGGATAACATTGAGTGGAATGATCAGGCTGTGCGTTATGCTGTTGTTAGACTGCTCAGGGAGGTTAACCAGATCACATTGGCAAAACTCTGTCCCTTACCACAGGTAAAGGAACGTCTGTAGCATAGACGTTTAGAAATCAACTTTGAATTTGCATTCCATGCTTTTAGTTGAAGGCAAACGTATTAATTTTTCTAGCAATATTTGCTATTATGTTTATGGATACCCTCAGCATCCCTAAGGTTGACTCAGCCTTCACTCGCTAGGGGACAGTGACAAAATGAGTAGCAGTGGTATTGCTGTGTAAGTAGTAAAACAGACATGCTGTATGACACACTGGCCTCTGCATCCATGGCATTGGGGTCCATCCATATTATTATAATATGTATGGACCCCAATAGCATGGATATTGGGGTCCATCCATTTCCAAAAACCAACCCCCCTGTGCGTACGTACTATATTATAGTACGTACGCACAGAGGGGGTTTGGTTTTAGAAAATTTTGGGTATGTGTGGTGTGCAAACGGGGGGTTGAAAATATGCCTTTTTTTGCATATGGATTATGTGGATGAGCCCTTGCATGCCTGACTGAGGCCTTAACAACTGGGGTTAGCATTGCCCTATGAGCCCAGGCTTCAGGTTGGGGCTCGAGAAGGACTTTGACTTTGATCCACAGATTCCATAGAATCCTGTTATGGTGAGCACTATACTGTAGGACCCAGGCCATTCACTGTTGATAATCTAGATTCTATTGTAGCTATTGTATCTGATAACATTTGAGGTTGCTGAATCTGTTGCTATCTGTACTCGTTTTAGCCGATGATCTCAAATATTGCCAACTCCAAGTATTCAGCCAGAATTTGTATGGAAAAATGTAAAGAATTTGGAGAATGGTACAAAGAGTATCGCAAAGAACATAAGGGTTTGCTTTAATCCTAGACCTCTACATTTTTTATTTCCGGAATTACACTTACGTCGCCTACCTCAAAACTGCTTATGTGAGTTGCTGTATGACAATAAAAATTTATATTTACCCTAATCCTTGCAGTTATTTCTGTTGCTGTTACCATAATCCCTACTCCAACTGGACCATAATTCTTTTCCCATTCCCTATTCTTACTGGTGTTAATTTTCAGGGTTTAGGTGAGGTTATCTCGTATCATAATTGAACCGAGGTGGCAGTATAAATCATGGCAGGTTAGATGACCAGAACAAGATTCATGTCAGACATTAGAGTGGTTTTCTGCTGACACTGATGCCATTATGCTATTAAGAGTATTTGTTTTAAGGTTATGGGTACATTTTGTAATTGACGTAATAGGTGGCTGTTCCAGTTCTCTCCTTTTCATTCTTATTAATAGATATTTCGATTTATTATTGGTTTGTTTGTTCTCCGGCCGGCGCTGAGCCCATGGAGTATGCCTGCTTGTTTGTTTTACAGAAGGAGTTAACCGGTCGGGCGTGTCGCCGAATACAAGACTTACTTTCCACCCTATCTATGAACTGCCCATGCTGCGCGAATGGTACAAGTTGTGCCCGAATCCTACCAATAATGACTTTAGGCATTACTTAGACGAACTGAACAGCTCCCCAGTGCGTCAGGAGCGAATCAAGGTGCCGCTGAGGTGCCTGAAGATTTGGTGGCGCAACGAAAAGCAGCGCCTGAAGCGAATCCAGACGAAGGAGGAGAGATTGAGCAATTTGGGTGGAAAGGACGACGCCGACAATCTTGGAGCGTCTGTAACCGTGGACATCATTGAGCCGGTGTTGGCAGGAGAAGAAGAAGAGGAGGAGGCAGACTGCGGCTGTTCGCCCGTCTCGGAAGCGGTCGTCATGGAGGTGACGCAGAAGCGCGGCCACAAGGGCAAGAACGGACGCGTCGCGACGCAGTCCGACTTTTCGGCCGACCAACGGTCATTTGGGCCGCTGGTTCATAACGGCGCAGCCCCGCTGTGCTTTCAGACGAGTTCGAGCAAGACTTTCTCTTCCGAGATCGACTCGCTGCAGCATCCGGCCTACGTCAACGGTATAAGCGACGTCGGATTTCATCTGCGCTATCTGAACGACCATCCAACGCACGGCAGTCAGAGCGCCATCAGCCTTCCGAGCAACTCACCGCGCTGCCACCTGCCGTTGTCTGGCCTTCACTTACATCCTCCAAACATCAGTCCCCTCAATTCTCATGTTTACCACCTCAATGACAATCTCTATTCACCTGCCTTCCTTCCATGTTCAGCAGGTAGTAATGCTCACGGTGGTTCAGGAAATGGCTAGTGTCCCTCTCTGTGTAAACTATCTCTCTGCCATGCAGGGTGCGATTTGTGACCTGGAGCAGTGGAGGGGGGATATGTCAAGCTTGGGGGAATGTAGTTGTTGGGGAAATGTAGCAGTGGGGCGAATGCAGTTGTCGGGTGGGATGGAGCAGTAGGGGGATGCAGTTGGGCAGTGGGGGGGAAATTCCCCCTTTCCCCCCTACAAATCGCGCCCTGCTGCCATGATGCCAATGGTAATACATTACAAGACTGGTTTTCTTTAGGAGTTGTTCTAGCTATCAACTGAGTATTGCCACCATCCTCTATAACACTGAAAGGTTAGATAAAGGTAGTCCCATACTCGAACGAGCATAGGGTCAGGTGCTGATCTCCATGTGCCAGGCAAGCAGCGAAACAGGTGGCTCATGCCATTAATCTAGAGTACTGTAGTTTGCCATTGCTTCTTTAGACCCTCGTTTTACCTTCGCAGCCTAAAGCTGCTATCACTGAACAGTACTTTTAACTTTTAGGCGTATCCCGATTGTGACGTTTCTTTGGGATTTTGCATAATAAAGGCTGCATAGTGTTGTAAATATAGTTTGTGGTAGCATATAGTTTGCTATGTTGTCCTTATCACTGACTTCTCAGTTTTAAATTTGATTCCAGTCTTGAGGTATAATTCTTGTTCTCTGTTACATGAATTTGTTGATGTTTAAGTTTTGAAAGAGGCCGATATTAATACACTGTACTGTAGTAATGTTTGCTGTTGATGTTGAATTTTTCAACTGCGCTCTTTATTCTTGTATGGATTGTGGAGCATTAGATTGGTAAAAGGGAAAAATGTTTTTGTACAGTCAGTGGAATTTCATTATAACGGACTTGGTTATAGCGTCCACTTGGTTACAGCATACCACAATGCAGTATGTTATAACCGAGTGATGTTATAGCCTTGTGATTTGCTACCATATTGGATATAATGTACCTCGAGTATTATCTACTAAATTTTACTAACTCATTTCATGATGAAGTTTCTACTGTATTTTCCACAGAATGCATCTTGAATGCATTATTGTGGTACTTATAAATTTTTTTATTAGCAGTTACAAGCGCTGCAGAATAATCACCTAATGTTGATGATATTTAATGACATATGTACAGGCATCACACAGAGTATTTGGTGTAGATGTCTATCACAGGCAAAGTTCCCAAGTTGTATTTGTCTAAAGATCAATAAATTTGTTTATTTGCATGACAGTTTTGTTAAAATTGTCAAACAGAAATGTTAGAATGTGATTAATTTCTTAAACCATCATCATTAACCGGTAACCGTGGGATCATTTCCCATTGGTGCATAATGCCATCTCTACAGTTTGCTGCCATTCTTTCCTGTTCATTGCTCTGCAGGGATATTTTTACACCCCTAACATCCCAAACACCCCTCCAATTTGAGGTCGACATCTCCAAAATTTCCCCAAAATTTCCCAATCAAACAATGGTATATACCCTAAATAGCCTCTGAACACCCCCGTTCGAGAAATAACACTCTCCCAACTTTCTGATGACCTGTTTTTGCTCATCAGGCTTTTTAGAGACCCGATAACATTTTAAAAAAGTTTTTAGAGTTTTGTGCCTGTCCGACTTTTGTGGGATGATATTTTTCACGTGTATTCAGCAGAGACCCCCAAATTTTACCGACACCCCCCCCCCGTCAAATTCACAATCCTAGAAATAACCCTGTTGCTCTGTGACTCAGATCCTGTAAACTGCTTCCACACCATTCTTCAGTATCATGAAAGCAATCCTTGTGCGGTCTTCCTTTCTTATTGGCACCCTTTATTATTCCAGCCATTAGAGCTTTAATTTTTCTGTTCTCTCATTCTGCATATGTGTCCAAATAGGCCTACATGAAGGTTGAGTTTCTTTTGTGTTACTCTTTGCAGCATGGTTTGCTTTGGTTGAAGAATCTATTATACAGTAGTTCTTAATTGGTGATCTTTTCATCCATCCAATTCTCAGTATTTTCTACAGCATTTCCTTTGAAATGTAGGCCTATTCTTCCTTCTAGATTTCAGGTATTTTCTTTTTCATGCATTTCTAAAGCATCGACTGATGCCCTGGGCACATGGGCGCCCGCACATAGGGGCAAGAGGGGGCACTTGCCCCCCTGGAAAATGCAAATACCAATATTTTGCATTGAAATTTGAATACTTTGCTAAAATATTAACAGTGTCCATTGTGTTAAAATGTGTTTTGCCCCTCCTGGAAAAAATTATGTTATGTAACCGTGACCATTGTTAAAATGTGTTTTGCCTCTCCTGGAAAAAATTATGTTATGTAACCGTGACCATTGTGTTTTGCCCCATCCTAGAAAATTTCTGTGGGCGCCCATGCTTGGGCATTATGATAATGGCGCCATAGAAGTTTCTTAATTGATTGATTACAGCTGGTTGATTACAGCTGGTTTGTTTATTTGATGAGTTCTTTGTTGCTTTGAAATCACTTCAAACTTTTCATAACCGAACCCGGCATCTGAAGTCAGCACAATCGTATAGTGCCATGTCTTTTGGAGAGATTCCACAGTTACCATAGTAGCTCTGATTCCAGAAACTTTCTAGCATACTGTTAGAGGTTAACGTACAGCAGTGGACAAAAGTAATTATACCACAGCTAAAATCGACAGACACCCTCCAAATTCAAAATCCTAGAAATAACACTGTGTGGCAGGGTGATGGTGATGATGATGATGATGATGATGATTTGGCCAACAGTAGACAAAATGAATTTTTAAATCACAGATCACTTTCTTAAGTGCACGTTTACTTTGAAGGTTAACATTCACCAAAATATTCAAATGACTTGATTCTGAAGAAGTTTAGAGAATAGTTGAGATTTTGGAAAAGAACGGGTTTAGGCTTAGACCAAAAGACGTTATATGTTGCCCGAATTGAAGCAAAAGCTGATTCCGAACTTGTTTGTGCATACTTGTTTGTGCATGGTTTAAGGTTTGTCCAACTGGCTCAGTCGGTAGAACACCAGCCCTACCCGCCGTTGGGTTCGATTCCTTGTTAGAGAATGTTCTATATGCACTTGCAACAGATCAACTACGTAATTTCCTCATACATTAAGGCTTATGAACACCAAACAGTATTAACACCTGCATAAAATATAGCCTACAAATAGAACAAACTCTGTTAATCATAAAATTATTTTCACAATCAAACGTACACTGTAAATTTCTTGAATATTCTAAATACCGGTACACATCAGTAAGTGATTGCATCAGGAACTGCTTCAAACGTTACCCACTAAGGTTCCTTCGAAGCCTGTATCTCATGATAACATAGGAGGTGGATGGATGATGTCGTGGAATGTAGTCTACGGGTAAAAACCAATCACCAATTGCGTCAGAACATCAAAACCGTACAGAAACTCGTTGAGAACTTTGGCGTCGACCTGCAGAACCGTCGAGCCTCAGCAATGAGGATGGACGACCATACCATATCCCAGAGATGGCCATGAGTTGGGTTAACCCGTGGGCTGGGTTGGACTGGACTGGGCCAGACTTTTTCATATTTATGGTGGGTTGGGTCAGAAAATAAGCCATGGTTTAAGAAATTGCGATACATTACGATGGGTTGGGATGGGTCAAGCAATCCTATTGCCGGCATGGGTTGGTTTGGAGATTTGATGGGTTGGGTTCTTAAAATGGACCCATGAACATCTCTGCCATACTATAACATACCCTACCATTCCATAATAACATAACGGAGAATTATTGCACAAGACACGGGTGACGCGTTATACAGTAGGCTATACGAGATATAATTTGTCGACGAAAAATCAGCATATCGAAGAAGTACTGTAATTAGTTTTGACGAGAAATCTGTAGAACAATTTCAATTCCACTGGCAGAGTGAAATCAATCGTTTTTCTCAGGAAAATATATTCGGCAGAGTATCCTGGAAAACAAAACGGACAAAATGCTTTAGGAGACGGACACAGTGAGAAGACTGTAATAGTTCTAAGTTTTAACATCTTCGAGATTACAGTGTAGGCTACTCATATTTTGATGAATGGGTCCTAACCCATATCCTGTATTTGTATTTGTGATCTGGTTTTCGCTAGGTGGATCCGCTGCACTTTAAAATCTAAACGAGAAACTTAAATGACTATTCAGGCTTTAATACTGCAGAGGTATACCAAATTTCATGCATTTTAACTTAGGATTGAGACAGTGGCGGTTTCTGGAATTCTTGGTAGGGGAGGGGGTGAAAAAATTTATAGGAAGTTAGTGGACGATGCAAAGTGAAGAATAAAAATGAGAACAGAGAAAAAGGTCACTGTTAGGGTCTTGCCCACTATAGGCCTAAATGTAATGTTAATAAACCTTGGAAAAACAGACCGACAGGCAAAAAAGGTCATTCGCAGTATTTGTCACTAAATTTTTTAAGAACTCACCGGAAAAATTAGTTGACAAGCAAAAAAAGGTCATCCGGCACCCCGCACACGTGTGGGGATGCATCTCCAGTCATCAACATGATGTAACCGCCACTGGATTGAGACAATATTTTAAAATAAACACGGTGGTACCGGTTTTATTTGCCCCCCTGTATACTGTCAAACGAACAAGAACAACTGAACCTAAATTAACCATAATATGTCAAACGGTATCCCATGCATTAAAATTCTGCAGTGCGCGATTAGAATATATATATATATATATATATATATATATATATATATATATTTATATAACCTTCTTCTTAGTCGCTTTAATCCCGATGATCCAATCGGAAGGACATAGCAGTAAAAGGACCATAAACCGACTACAATGGTTGTGTTTAAAATGCAGGCGAAAGAAAGACACAATACAATCTTGGAGGCCTCTTCTCCAGGTATATCGTCATCAACAGCAGCAGTGGTAACTTCGCTATCTGCAAAATCAACTCTCTAACTTCAGATTGACGCCAAGCAAACTTAAATTGCGAACAAAATCGCTCAATAATAAAGTAATAACAACAATGATCAGGGGCGTAGCGACGGGGGGTATATCGGTATATATATACAGTCTACCTTAAAGTTTTTCATGTGATTTACATGTGGTTATAATATTATGTGGTTTATATGGTTTATGTGGTTTATAGTTAATATTTATACCCTCCCAAATCAAATTACTGGCTACGCCCGTGACAATGATAAAATATTAACAAGAATTAAATATAACAACAATTATAATTTAAAAAACATGTTTGTTACAAATAATAATGAATGGATTGAAAAATTATCTGCGAAAATGCAGTAACAGTTGAACCAATAACATAATGGTTTCAAAAGTTATATGGGAAAACTAGGTTGCTGCAATTATCTGGGAAACCACAGAAAACCACTGAAATAACTCTCAACATTAATAATTGTCGAGAGCTTTTAAATGGTTTCAACAACGACTAATTTAGCCCCCTAGGTTTCTAAATTACTTAAAATCACGTTGTTATTATTACTTATAACGATAATATAACGATAATGGAATATGTTGAAACCTCCAGCACTGCTATTCTATTCACGTTCTCACACGTCAGTGGCGTAGCCAAGGGGGTTGGGAGTTAAACTCCCCCTTGGGTGCCGACGAAAAAAAATTTGTTATGTGTTTCCATGCATTTTTAATTATTTTCGGACACGGTTTTGAGGGTCTTGCCAAAATTTTTCGAAAGTTGGTTACGGTCAAAAGTCAAAACAAACCCCCCTTCCGGAATTCTGGCTACGCCACTGTCACACGTCCTAACATAATAAAGTTTTAATCGCAGCTGAAATAAGCTTTGAATTTTCATAAGGTCAAAATTAAACTCGACTTTAATGTACAGGAGATCAAACCACGTGGTTGTCATCATCATCATCATCATCATCATCATCATCATCATCATCATCATCATCATCATCATCATAATCATCATAATTGCTTTCTGACAACTCATTGGTGGCAATAGCTAGTCAGAAAACATTTCCAGGCCTTTTTATCAAATGTTAATTGTCCTCCTTCTGCAATTGTCAGTTGTCTTTTTACGTGGTTGTCCCCGAAATTAATTTGGTATAGGTTAGTGGTAGACATTTTACTGAACTTTTCACAAACTGATCTATGTAATTTTTGCGCTGCTCCAAAATAACACGCATCCTTAGTAGTAAGAAGAAAGTAATGTTATTACAATTTACAAGACAGGCGATTATGCATGGCCATGCATTCTTATCCGAAGCTACATGTATAATCAATTTTATAGTTTCCATCCTGTATTACCGTATACTGCAATATTCAGTATTTGTTATTGCACTTACCTAACACTGACATTGCTGCCATAGCGACGGGTTGAGTTTGCTGATTATCCGGAATTCCACAACCTGAAAAATCGCGCAGATATCTTTAAAGCCTAGGAATTTCATTCAATGCCTATATCATCAGGTCGAGGAATCAATACTGACAACGAAGTCGGTCTTTTCTGACGAAGGGATTGCAAAACAGATTTATTTTCAGAGTAAAAAAAATTCCTGCGACATTCGAGAAATGCTAAGCCACTAATTATCTATTATTTTATTATCCTAATTATCTATTAGGCTATTTATTATTCTAATTATCTATTATTTTATTATTTTAATTATCTATTATTTATTATTCTAATTATCTATTGTTTATTATTCTAATTATCTAATATTATTCGTCGAACTGTTAATAAATAATATCAGAATCAATTCACATTCGGAACCTTTTTACGATTTAGCCTGCTTCAGATAATGACAAGAATTCGAGCTATTTTTCAATGCGAGAGGGCAACAGAAAAGAGCCTTCAGTAAGTAGTCGAGGACATTCTTTACTTTCCTGATCTCTGGAATGACCTGGTCTTTTGCGGATGGATTTCAAGTACCATCGATTGATACCCTTGGGTATTAGAACTGGTGTTTTACTAGACTTTTACCCAAAAATAGGCTTCATAAGCAAAAATGTCCGGTGGGGTGATGCATCCTCACTCATTCCCCACGTGGAACCGCCACTGAATTACAAATTCGCTTTACAGTTCGATATAGTCGAAAATTCCACGAAGCACACGGTCTCTTCTACTATATGGCACATCTTACGATGAATACAAACCGTGTGATATTTAAATCCGTAGGATAGACAGAGACTTACTGTATACATCGCAGGACGCCGTGAAATCTGGTGCAGTTGTAGCCAAGTAATCAAATTGCGTCGGTTTAGGTGAACTGAAGGTCAACTGACATGTATACGTTGTTGGGTCGTTGTTGGAAATCTCGAGCCGAGATGTTGAATTTTTCAAGTAGGCGGTGCTCTGTAACGGAACCTGATGAAGATCCTGTTGAACGACGGAGGTTCTGTTGTTCCAGGTAAATACCGGATAACTAGGCTGAGAATCAGATCCGGCAAATTCTACGCTACAAGACAGCGTCACCACGGCGCTGGGAGGATCGGCTACAGCGCACCCACATGTCGGTCCTCTGCCTGACAACAAAGGAAGGGAATCTCTTATGCACGTATTCGAATTTTCCGTCCTTATACAGACTGCATTAAATCAACTGATTACCAGTGGCGTCTCTAGGGAATGCGGCGGAGGCGCGGGCGGCACCGGGTGACACCAATTATAGCAGCACAATGGGTGCAATGGGTGGTACCAAAATTGGGTGTCTGTTAATTAAATAGTCTAAGAGCTGGCGATTCCACGTGTACGTGTACGATGATACAGGAGGACTCAGGGAGGTCCATGGTGTAATTTGTTTTTTGGAGGGAGTGACCAGGGACGTAGCCAGAAATTTGAATGTTTTGGAGGGGGATAAATGCGAGGTATATATTGTTATATATATTATATGTAATATATTAAATATAATATATAGATAACATATTATATATTATAAATGGTATGTATACATATGTTATATATAAAGTATTATATGTACTGATTTTGGGGTATGTATGCCGAAATAGCCCCCGTCGCTACGCCCCTGGGGTGACTTCATGGCTTTAACGCATCGGGTGACGCCAACTTTAGTGAAGCCTCTGCCTATTATGCAATAGATCTGTACTAAATAGTGTCACCTAAATATTTTCAATTCAATGAAATAATCAACCAACAACGTTGAGTCGAAGAATTTTCTGTCGAAACGAAACATTTCCGACTGAAAACTGAAGTTTCTCAGTTGCGTATTGACTGTTCAATGCAAGGAATCTACAAGGCGTGGAGAAAAATCGTAATAACCACTGTCAACCGCGGTATTTGAATAACGACTTACTAATGACGACTAAGTTGGCAGCCGTGATGCAGGTCGGATCTCGATAACTCAAGGTATACAGTCCTGCGGTAGCGTAGGGCATTGATCCCTGAGCGTCGACTGTCGCATTCAGGACTATCAGCTGCGATTGGGTTACGGCATAAGTTGTGGCAAACTGTGAAACTACGAGGTCGTCATAGTTGGTGATTGCCTGATTCCCAAAGAGGAAATCGGAGGCGGGAATGACTTGCCACTGGACTGCCTGGCCGTTGTTCACACGTTGAAACGAAGTGCTACTGCCTTCGTACGCGACAATGTTCGTCAGATTCTGATCGGAACAGTTCAACGGAACTGCTACTGTCGTCTCTGCACTTGGCAGCGTGGTGACAGTAGTCAGCGTTGCACAGTCTACAAAATGACATTGCACTCTCAATTGCAAACACTATGCGTTGGCTGCTTCGAGAAACTCCTAAAAACAAATCCTACAAGTGATTCATATGTAAAGCGCTCTTGACTTTAGCCCCAGCTATGTTACTGCGCTATATAAATTGTCGTAAATAATAATAATAATAATAATAATAATAATAATAATAATAATAATAATAATAATAATAGTAATAGTAATAGTAATGCGTCACTAGTACTGTGTGCATGTTTAATATTGATGTCGATATTACATTTCTTTTATCTTAGAAGGACCCTTAAATTCAAAGTTTTCTTTGATATGACTATTTTGTATAATTTAATTGGTATCCTTTATGCCTTTAGGGGTCGTCCATAAATGACGTAACGCGATTTGACACTTTTTTGACCCCCTCCCCTACGTAACGCGACGTAACAAAAAGCCAGACCCCCCTAAAATATGACGTAACAACGGGCCGACCTCCCTTTCGTCTTCCGAAAAGTCTTGAAAAGCAAACAAAATGTCATTCATCCTTCTATTTTTCCCCTCTACAAACATACTGACAAGCAAAAATAAGGTCATCCTTGTATTTTCCTTTTCCAAATACCCTGGCAAGCAAAAAAGAAAAAGGTCGTCACTTAAAAATGTTGTGTTGCGCTACGTCATATTTACGGAACCCCCTCTCCCCTCGTCACACTTCGTAACAAATGTCCGGACCCCTCCCCTAGGCGCGCTACGTCATTTATGGACGACCCCTTATCCTTTATATGTCCTTTACAGATATGCTTTTAATGTATGTAAATATCGAGGCCGATTCTTATGTACTGACTGAGCAGTAGCTGGCAATCGGCACACATATGAATTCTCCACCTCTATGTACTGCAAAGATGGTCATGAGTTCATTTTGTAGAACCCAACTCATTAAATCTCCAACCCAACCCAACCCAACCCATGCCGGCAATAGGGTTACTTGACCCAGCCCAAACTACCGTAATTCATTACAATTTCTTATACATTACAATTTCTTAAACCACGACTTATTTTCTGACCAGCCCAACCCACCATAAATATGAAATAGTCTGACCCCCACCCATGGGTTAACCCAGCCCATGGCCATTTCTGATATACTGTACTGTATGATATACCTACTCGATATATGGCATGACGCTGTGAAATTCGGTGCCGTCCTTGTCACGTAATTTGACGGAGAAAGAGGCGGTGAACCGAAAGTCAGTTGGCATTCATACGTCGATGAATCGTTACTGGTAATCGATAACTGAGACGTTGATCTCTTCAGGTAAAGGTGCTGATCTTTAAAGGTGTCGGTTGTTGCGGTTCTGCGACGGAGGTGTCATTCTTCCAGGTGAAGACGGGATTGCTCGGTTGGACATTTGGTTCGGCAAAGTCGACGCTGCAGGACAGCTTCACGTTGTTCGGGTTACTTGCATTGCATGTACAAGTAGGACCGCTTCCTATAGGCGAACAAACAAACGCACAATACAAGCTTACAACAGAGCCGTAGCTAGGTGGGGGCAGGAGGGGGGCAAGCCGCCCCGGGCACCGACCGGTGGGGGCGCATTTTTGGATGTGAAAAAAAATAAAAAAACTAGCTCTGTGGAATGAATATTAAAAAAGGAATAAAAGGCCATGAGCCCGAAAAATGGATAATAATTAAACTGCGTGACGACTGAAAAAAGGTCGTCACCGAAATTTAGGGGCGCAAAATATGAATCTTGCCCCGGGCACCAAAAACCCTAGCTACGGCTCTGGCTTACAATACATTGGCTTTCGCATGAAACCTATTTAATCACGATGCTTGTCTAATTCGAACCTAATTTGCAACGAATGCTTGTTTAATGAACAAAGTCATCATTTTAAATAAATTCGAAAATAAGAGATGCAAAACCCGAGGCCCGCGGGCCGGATCTGACCCGTCAACGTGTTCTATTCGGCCCTCGAAGCAAATTAGAACAACACAAACACTCGTCCGAAAAACAGTGTTTTTGTCCGAGAACAGTAAATTTTTTAGGGATTAACTGACTGGCCTATACGCATACGTTAGGCTACTGCCAGTCTTTGTGTCAAGCAGTAGTTCACTGCAACATTAATTATGGTCAATTTTATTTGAGTTCCTGATTTATGTAAAATATATTATGAATTATAGAATATGCATTTAAATATTGCGGCCTTCGAGTAATCTGAGATTTTTCAATCTAAAAAGATTGTGCACCCCTGTTCTAAGGGGTCGTCCTTAAATGATGTAACGCGATTTTGGCACTTTTTTACCCCCTCCCCTTCGTAACGCGACGTAACAAAAAGCCAGACCCCCCTAAAATATGACGTAACAACGGGCCGACCCTCCTTTTTGTCTTACGAAAAGTCTTGACAAGCAAACAAAAGGTCATTCATCCTTCTATTGTTTCTCTTTACAAACTTACTGATAAGCAAAAAAGGTCATCCTTGTATTTTTCCCTCTCCAAATACCCCGACAAGCCAAAAAAAAAAGGTCGTCACTTAAAATTTGTGTGTTGCGTTACGTCACATTAACGGAAAACCGCTCCCCTCATCACACTTTGTAACAAATGTCCGGACCCCTCCCCTTGGCGCGTCACGTCATTTATGGACGACCCCTAAATACAGATGTAAGAGTGGCCGTCACACAAAGCAGATCCAACAGAACCATTATAAAAACAGTATTGTTAGTATTATCACCAATTACAAATTAGAAATGAACCAACGTGAAACAACAAAACGAAGCATTAAAAAATCAATGAAGTTCATAACTCACAGATTAGAATAAATTACAATACGATTATCAATGTCAATGTTTGATTCTTAGATTCTTCAAAGCGATCGTTAAAGGTGTAGCAAAATTAAAGGTACAGTAAAACAAACTGAAACTCAAATTATAATATAGTTTGAGACTTACTAATAACGATCAGGTTGGCTCCATACGTGCAATTGGGATTGAGATACTTCAAAGTGTAGAGTCCGGCGGTTGCGTAGGAAATAGAACCGAGCGGAGCGACCGTTGAATTGAGGATCACTAGTTCCGATTGGGTCGCAACGAAACTTGAGTTAAACGACGAAACAACGACATCGTCATAGTTGGTGATTGATTTGACTAAATTGTAGGAATCGGACGACGGAATGACTTGCCACTGGACGGCCTGACCGTTGTTTAGACGTGCAAAAGTGGTGTTCAGGCTGCCTTCGTAAACGACAGTATTCGTCAAGTTCTGGCCAGAACAATTATAAACACGTGCAGTCGTCGACACCACCGTTGACACAGTTGTTGGCGGAGCTGTTGTGGTTGTGGCTGCTGCTGTCGTCGACGTAGAAGTGGTGATTGGATTTGCTGATGTAGTGATTGCACATTCTGCATATGTATATACATAAATATGTAGGCCTATATATATATATATATATATATATATATATATATATATATATATATACATCAAGTATGTATATTAATTATTGACGAAGTACCGTATATATTACATCTTCAAAAATTAATAAGCTGGCTACCATGTTCCAATTGGTGACATACATTTGTTGTTTTTCTTTTGGTTGCATGTACAATTGTACATTTGTACAGTAAGCTTAATTTAATCAATGCGTGAAACGGTTTGGGTATGCATTAGTGCTTCAATTATCACATCATCTTTCATTGTATACCAGTTCATTGCATCCCAATTCCAAAAGAACGCTAGTTTGCCAAGATATTATGATATTGTAACTTTTCAGAACGTTCGACTTACTTGATATATAACACGATGCTGTGAAATTCGGCGCCGTTATTGTTAAATAGTTCAGTGGAGACTTCGCGGCAGCAGAGAAAGTCAATTGGCATTCATATGATGTTGTATCGTTGCTGGAAAGCAACAATTGAGATGTCGATCTTTTTAGATAACTGCTAATCGATGTAGGTATCGGTTGCTGTTGCTTAGCAATGGAACTGCTATTTTTCCAGGTGAAGACTGGATTGTTCGGTTGGCTGCTAGATTCGGCATAATCGACGCTGCATATCAACTTCACGCTGTTAGGATCACTTGCGTTGCAAGAGCAAACTGGTCCGCTTCCTATACAAGTATAGAAGAATTGTCATGCTATTCCTCGATTTTTCGAATTTAAGCAAAACTTCTTACTAGACTAGCGGTTTACCCGTCAAAATTGACGGAGAAAATAGCTGTGTTACTACCCGATTTTTTGCAAATGTTATAGCATTTTGCCAATGAATTGCCCTTAACTCGTCGCCTTTCCTTCAACCGAGTTAACACCTATTCACAGCTGAGACGACGGAGGGCGCTTAGTACAAAAACAACAGTGTTGATAAAGAAATTGTCAACTATTTTTCGAAAACTGTGATAAATAGCACGAATTCTGCGAAAGATGATAAGTTTTTATTCTGAATATTGTTTAAACCATTTATTTAAATATTGCGCTGCCTGGCCAAGCTCCGCTCACCAACATAGCGAGAACCTGCACAGTGAACACGTAGTAAGTAACTTAGCAATTATGTACGAAAAAATCACGCCACTTCATCAAGCTCCGCCCATCCATTATATGCATAGATAACGTAAAAATGCACACATATGCATACACATATGTATTGTATTTATTCGATTAAAAATGGGCTTTGAGGTAAAGAAGGGGTTGCGACGTTGCGATCGGAGGTTGTGGCCGGTGGTTTGGGGTGGGGTGGTTGGAAGATGGGGTGGACGCCGGGGCGAAAAGAGGAGCTTGGGATGGGGAAAGGTTGTGCGGGTTTGGGAGCGGACGGGTTGTACGGGATTGGGAGCGGTGGTGGCGGCCGGAGAGGGTTGGGGCCGGGGACGGTTTTGGAAAAGGGTAGGGGCGGGGCGGGGTGGGAGGTTTAGGAGGAAGAAAGTGGTTTTGCGTCTTTTCCGGAACGGGGCGTTGTGCGGGTTTGGAAACGGGGAATTTGGGCCGGTCGGGGTGGGGCGGTAATGGCTTGGGCAGGGGTGCGGGTTAAGGTCGGGGAGTGGGATTGGGACGAATGGGAGGGGTTCAACGTTCAGGCAATCAGGGCGTTTGGTTAAGCTGCAATCAAAACGCTTGAGTTAAGCTCCGCCCATTATAACGTTGGTTGCCCATAGCAACGACGTTGTCCAACATCTGTTATGTAGCGTGACTCACAAAGCAGACAAAAGAAAAAATATTATTATATTAGATAGCGCGTGTTCATTATGTTCTTCCGCGATATGTATACACACTTATATATATATATATATATATATATATGCTTGTGACTTTAATTAATTATTTATAACGAGTGTTCAGCTAATGCTATGACTTTGTGAAGACTTACTAATAACGATCAAGTTGGCTGCGTAGGAGCAGTTGGGATTGCGGTATTTCACGACGTAGATTCCTGCCGTGGAAGAGGACATTGATCCTTGGGGGCGACTGTTGCATTGAAGATCACGAGTCCAGATCCATTCACGGCATAGGCGGAAACAAACTGCGAAACCACGACATCGTCATAGTTGGTGATTGATTTGAGTGAATTGAACAAATCAGACGACGGAATGACTTGCCACTGGACGGCCTGACCGTTGTTTAAACGTGGAAACGTGGTGTTCAGGCTGCCTTCGTAAACCACAGTATTTGTCAAGTTCTGGCCAGAACAATTATAAACACGTGCAGTCGTCGACACCACCGTTGACACAGTTGTTGGCGGATCTGTTGTGGTTGTTGCTGTCGTTGTCGACGGAGAAGTGGTGATTGGATTTGCTGTTGTAGTGATTGCACAGTCTGCATACGTATAGGTATATTAATTATATATGTATTATTGATGAAGTACCATATATACAGTGATGGGTAGTATCTTAGATACATGTATCTAGATACGTATCTAAGATACCAAAACTGTATCTTTGACAATATATGTAGATACCTAAATGTTTTGGTATGTTGTACATGTATCTTAAATACATTTTAGATGCAGTATCTTTATCTGTATCTGAGATACATTCAGAAAACATTTTACCCATCACTGCTTATAAATATTATACATAGGCCTATGGTACTTCATCAATAATGATAAAGCTAGTTACCATGTTCGAAATGGTGATTTACATTTGTTGTTTTGTGACAGACAATTGCTCTTTTTCTTTAGATTGCATGTAAACTTAAATTTTAAAACAATTCATTGCATCCTGATTTCAAAAGAACGCTAGTTGCAAAAAATTATACTAGCTGTTAACCCGTCAAAAATGACGCGGGAGAGTGGCTATCTCCTTCTTCGATTTATTGTATACAATTTTTGAAGCTGAAAATGTAAAGTGAATGCGTAGATTATCATTTAAAATTTTTCCTATGTGCTCACTAGTGGTCTTGCCCCTCCTCACCACAGGAGGCTGCACACCATAACGCCCTACGATTCCATTGGGATTTGGTCTCCCATGGGGATGCGCCATCCAGTGTTACCTACGGCCTCTTTTGGGCATACGGTTCCTTTTTGGCTTTCAGACCCAAAGGGGCTTTGTCTCCCACGGAGGGCTGAGATTTTTTCTCCCCGAGCGAGAGGCTGTGCCCCAGTGTAGGATAAAGCCCCCACGGGGGCTGGGGCTAGGTCTCCCACGGGAGACTACGGCCTCACATGGGGGCTACGGCCCCATATGTGGGGCTGCGCCCTACGAGAGGCTGCGCCCTCAGTAAAACCGACGGCCTCACATGGGGGCTGCGCTCTCAGTAGGACCTGCGGCCCCACATGTGGGGCTGCGCCCTACAGGAGGCTGCGCCCCGGTAAGGTCTACGGCCTCACATGGGGCTATGCCCCAGTAGGACCTGAGGGCCCACACGTAGAGTTGCTCTTCTCAGCGGGGCCTACGGCCTCCCTCGAGAGTTTGGGCTTGGTCTCCGACGGGAGGTTGCGCCCTAGTAGGGCCTTCGAACCCCACGTCAGTTGGTGCTTGGTTTACGACGGGAGGATGCGCCCCTCTTCCAGTAGGGTCTACAGGCTACGGCCCAACACGGGGGACTGCGTCCCCAGTAGGGCCTACGGCGCTACACGGTGTACTGCGCCGCCAGTGGTGCCGTACATGCAGGCAATCAGGACGATTCGTTATGCTGCAATGAATACACAGCGTCAAACGCTCCTCCGATAATAAAGTTTCGTTGTCAATGGCAACAACGTCCTCTAACATCTGTCGTGTATCGTGACCGACAAACAAACAGACATAGAGAATTATATATATTAAATATATATATATATATATACAGTATATATGACACTTTATATTTTCATAACGTTCGACTCACTTGATATATAACACGATGCTGTGAAATTCGGTGCCGTTATTGTTAAATAATTCAATGGAGACTTCGCGGCAGCAGCGAATGTCAATTGACATTCATATGATGTTGTATCGTTGCTGGAAAGCGACAATTGAGATTTCGATCTTTTTAGATAACTGCTAATCGATGCAGGTAATGGTTTCTGTTGCATCGCAACGGAACTGCTATTTTTCCAGGTGAAGACTGGATTGTTCGGTTGGCTGCTAGATTCGGCATAATCGACGCTGCAAGTCAACTTCACGCTGTTAGGATCGCTTGCGTTGCAAGAGCAAACTGGTCCGCTTCCTGTATAAGAGGATTATCATTTTATTCCTCGACTTTTCTAAATTCTGCAAAAATTATTTCTAGATAGCGCGTGTTGCTTATGCTTCTACGCGAACTATATTATATATATATAATATGACTATATTAATATATATATAATTATATATAATATGACTATTAGCAGTTATGACTAGTGTTCAGCTAATGCTATGACTTTGTAAAGACTAACTTATAACGATCAAGTTGGCTGCGTAGGAGCAGTTGGGATTGCGGTATTTCACGACGTAGATTCCTGCCGTGGAAGAGGACATTGATCCTTGAGGGGCGACTGTTGCATTGAAGATCACGAGTCCCGATCCATTCACGGCATAGGCGGAAACAAACTGCGAAACCACGACATCGTCATAGTTGGTGATTGATTTGAGTGAATTGAACAAATCAGACGACGGAATGACTTGCCACTGGACGGCCTGACCGTTGTTTAAACGTGGAAACGTGGTGTTCAGGCTGCCTTCGTAAACGACAGTATTTGTCAAGTTCTGGCCAGAACAATTATAAACACGTGCAGTCGTTGACACCACCGTTGACACAATTGTTGGTTGATTGGACGTTGTAATTGACGCGGTGGTTGTAAATGGGTATGTTGTTGAGAATATTGGTGATACTGCGGTTGTTGTAGAAAAGGTGGCGGTTGTTGTGAGATATGCATAAGTACTGGGCATTTTAGTAGTACTTGTCTGTGATGCTGTGGATGTCGCAGTTGTCGTTGCAGCGCAATCTATAAAGTATAATCACAGCAGTGTGGTTATCGATAATATGTAGTGTTAGCCTATGCTATTATTTCAAAACTGACAAAGCTCTTGTCTGCCAAGCATTTGCGATATCAATCTGTTGTTGTTTGATATCGTAAATGCTTGCATATAAAGGATTGCGACTGATGTTCCGAAGATCGACGTCGCTGCGGGAAATCACTGAAAATATTCGTTCAACGTGTTAAGCAAGTAGACGGCAGTTAAAGCGAATTGACACTTTAAGAGCTATGAACCTGATTCAACCTCCAAGTAAATATGCATTAATACATCTGTTTACGTGCATCTCTCATCTACTTACGGCCATTCTGATCAAAAGACGTGGTCACACTCAAGTTACCCATATAACGTCCTAACCACAATGACCCTTTGGATTAACTGACCCCACACAAATGACCCCCACCTTTGGTTATCGCTACATCATACTAAGATTAAGCGCCTAGGAATAAGGCGCTACTACGCTACTTCGGTGCTACTTTTGAAAACACTATAGAAATTCACAAGATTGTGCCTACTTAATTAATTACTTTTACTTGCCCAGCAGATCATTGCAATGTTTCACCTTTTTTCCAATCCTATCTAAAATGCAGTCTCACTATTAAATATAACCGCACTTACTTGCTACTGTGCAAGAAGCCATGAATGTTGGTGCGACTGTTGATACGTAATCAAGCTGAAATTGTGAAGGGGCAGTGAAGTTCAACTGACATTGATATGTTGGACTAACAGGGTAACTCGTCAGGTACTGAACTTCTGAGGTTTGAAGGTATTGATCTATTTGCTTCGGTGGCGGTGAATCCTGCTTCATTTGGACTCCACTGCTGTCTTTCCATGTCAGAATGGGAAATGATGGCTGTACAGGTGATTCAGCGTAAGTGACGGAGCATGTAAATTTCACGTTGTTTGGATTGGTTGCATCACAAGCGCACGTTGGTCCAGTTTCTAAATGAAAAGCCGACCATGCATTCTCTTGATCATTAGAGCAGTACTTTAATATATTATGAGGACAAATTTGAAATGACTTACTGTAAATATTATTACGATTCTATTGTCGCTTTAGTGATATTAACTTAAAGAATCCACAAGTGCAAACTAACGCGGAAATTTAGAATTACTGTACTTACGGATCACGATCAAATTGGCTGCAGTTGTGCAGGTAGGATTGTCATATGTCAAGATGTACAAGCCTGCAGTTGAATATGGACTGCTGCCCTCGGGAGCATAAGTGGCGTTGAATATCATTAAGCCCGATTGATTCGTAGCAAACGTTGAGGTATATCCTGAAGACACTGGTCCTCCAAAGCCTGTCGTGATATCGTAGAGATCACTGATAGGATCAGACGATGGAGAATATTGCCATTGCACAAGTTGAGCGTTGTTCACCCTCGCAAATGTAGTCTGACTGCCATAGTATACGACTGTATTCGTCAGGTTTTGAGAAGAACACTTCAACGCCACGGCTGTGGTCGTGGGGTTCGTTGTTGTAGTCGTCGGTTTTATTGTCGTTGCTGATATTTCAGTCATCGTTGTCGGTTTTGTTGTTGCCGTAGTTGTGCCCGCCTTTGTTGTCGTGACCGGTTTCAGAGCGGTGGCAGTAATAGCCTCAATCGTAGTAGTAGCTGTTGTGGCAGCAACCACGGAAGCGGTGGTAGGTTGAGCTTTTGCTGAAGATGGTCGGGCTGTCGTTGTGGCAGTAGCAGTCAATGTTGCGGTAGTCACTTTGAGTGTTGGAGTAGATATCACTGTTGTGACTATTGGCAATATTGTCGTAGTTGGGGAAGAAGTTGTCGTTGTGATTATGGGTCCCGCTGTGCTAGAAGAACCTATTGTTGTTGCCGTAGGAGTAGTTTTTGTGGCTGTGAAAGATGTTGTAGTTGTTGCGGGAACAATCGTAAATGATGCTGTGGCCGACTTTGTAGCCGTCGTAGCAGACTCCAGTGCAGTCGCGCTGGGAATCGATGTAACTGTTGCAGCGACGATGGAGACGGGTGTAGGTTCACGTGATACCGTACTTGTTTGTACGATGATTGCGGCAGTAACAGGGGTTGTTTTAGCGGTCACAATGGATGTTTTAGTGAACATCGTTGCTGAGATTGTCGGAAGTGGTGTCCTGGAAGGGGAAACAGCTGTTATGGCGGAATTTATCGTTGTGGTGGTGTTCAACTTTGTACTAGTTATCTGAGTGGATGTTGACGCAGGCGTTGTTCTTGTGGTTGTAGGAAGTGTTGTGGTTGTACTGGCTGCGTTGTCGTCGTAGTCGTCGGCACTGTTGTTGTCGTAGTCGGAATTGTTGTTGGGGTTGGGGGTTGTGTTGTGGTCGTTGTCGCGGAAGGCAGCGTTGTGGTAGTTATTGGCTGTGTAGTTGTGGTCGTTGGGATTGTTGTGGTAGTAGTCGGAACAGTTTTTGTCGTTGTCGGAATTGATCTGGTGGTTGTGGGTTGTGTAGTCGTCGTCGTCGGCACTATGGTTGTTGTTGTGGGTTGCGTCGTTGTCGTGGAAGGCAGCGTTGTGGTACTTGTTGGCTGTTTAGATGTGGTCGTTGGGATTGTTGTAATAGTAGTCGAAACAGTTGTTGTCGTTGTCGGAAATGACGTAGGGGTTGTGGGTTGTGTTGTCGTCGTCGTCGGCACTGTGGTTGTTGTTGTGAGTTGCGTCGTTGTCGTGGAAGGCAGCGTTGTGGTAGTTATTGGCTGTGTAGTTGTGGTCGTTGGGATTGTTGTAGTAGTAGTCGGAAGAGCTGTTGTCGTTGTCGAAATTGATGTGGAGTTTGGCGTCGGTGGTTGAGGGCTGTTGTTATCGTCGTTGTCGAGTAAGGCAGAGCACTGATAGTTTTCTGTGTAGTTGTGGTCGTTGGGATTGTTCGTTGTAGTCGGAACAGTTGTTGTCGTTGTCGGAATTGATGGGTGGTTAAAGGTTGCGTTGTCGTCGTGGTTGGTTATTGTTGTGGGGTGCGTCGTTGAACTGGTTGTACGTTGTAGTAGTTATTGGCTGTGTAGTTGTGGTCGTTGGGATTGTACTGGTAGTAGTCGGTTTTGCTGTCGTTGTCGGTGATATGGTGGTTATGGGTTGTATTGTCGTCGTTCGTCGGCACTGTGGCTGCTGTTGGGTTGCGTCGTTGTCGAGGAAGGCAGCGTTGTGGTAGTTATTGGCTGTGAAGTTGTGCTCGTTGGGATTGTGGTAGTAGTGGTCGGAACAGTTGTCGTTGTCGGAATTGATGTGGTGGTTGTGGGTTGTGTTATCGTCGTCGTCGGCCCAGTGGTTGTTGTTGTGGGTTGCGTCGTTGTCGTGGAAGGCAGCGTTGTGGTAGTTATTGGCTGTGAAGTTGTTTTCGTTGGGATTGTTGTGGTAGTAGTCGGAACAGTGTTTGGCGTTGTCGGAATTGATGTGGTGGTTGTGGGTTGTGTTGTCGTCGTCGACGGTGCTGTGGCTGTTGTTGTGGGTTGTATCGTTGTCGTGGAATGCAGCGTTGTGGTAGTTATTGGCTGTGTAGTTGTGGTCGTTGGGATTGTTGTGTTAGTAGTCGGAACAGTGTTTGTCGTTGTCGGAATTGATGTGGTGGTTGTGGGTTGTGTTGTCGTCGTCGTCGGCCCTGTTGTTGTTGTTTGGTTGCGTCGTTGTCGTGGAAGGCAGCGTTGGGGTAGTTATTGGCTGTGTAGTTGTGGTAGTTGGGGTTATTGTGGTAGTAGTCGAAACAGTTGTTGTCGTTGTCGGAATTGATGTGGTGGTTAAGGTTTGTGTTGTCGTCGTCGTCGGCACTGTGGTTGCTGTGGTGGGTTGCGTCGTTGTCGTGGAAGGCAGCGTTGAGGCTGTTGTTGGCAGATTGGTTGTGGTCGTTGGGATTGTTGTGGTGGTAGTCGGAACGGTTGTAGTCGTAGTAGTCTGAAGTGTTGTGGTTGTACTGGGCTGTGTTTTCGTCGTCGCCGGCACAGTGGTTGTTGTTTGTTGCGTCGTGGTCGTGGAAGGAAGCGTTGTGGTAGTTATTGGCTGTGTAGTTGTGGTCGTTTGGATTTTTGTGGTAGTAGACGGAACAGTTGCTGTCGTTATCGGAATTGATGTGGTGGTTATGGGCTGTATTGTCGTCGTCGTCGTCGGCACTGTGGTTGCTGTGGTGGGTTGCGTCGTTGTCGTGGAAGGCAGCGTTGGGGTAGTTTTTGGCTGTGTAGTTGTGGTCGATGGGATTGTTGTGGTAGTAGTCGGAAGTGTTGTTGTAGTTGTCGGAATTGATGTGGAGGCTATGGCTTGTGTTGTCGTCGTCGTCGGCACTGTGGTTGTTGTTGTTGGTTGCGTCGTTTTCGTGGAAGGCAGCGTTGTGGCAGTTATTGGCTGTGTAATTGTGGTAGTTGGGATTGTTGTGGTAGTAGTCGGAACAGTTGTTGTCGTTATCGGAATTGATGTGGTGGTTAAAGGTTGCGTTGTCGTCGTCTTCGGCACTGTGGTTGCTGTGTTGGGTTGCGTAGTTGTCGTGGAAGGCAGCGTTGTGGTAGTTATTGGCTGTGTAGTTGTGGTAGTTGGGATTGTTGTGGTAGTAGTCGGAACAGTTGTTGTCGTTGTCGGAATTGATGTGGTAGTTGTGGGTTGTGTTGTCGTCGTCGCCGGCAATGTGGATGTTGTTGTTGGTTGCGTCGTTGTCGCGGAAAGCAGCGTTGTGGTAGTTATTGGCTGTGTAGTTGTCGTCGTTGGGATTGTTGTGGTAGTAGTCGGAACAGTGGTTGTTGTCGGAATTAATGTGGTAGTTGTGGGTTGTGTTTTCGTCGTCGTTGGCACTGTGGTTGCTGTGGTGGGTTGCGTCGTTGTCGTCGAAGGCAGCGTTGTGGTAGATATTGACGGTGTAGTTGTGGTCGTTGGGATTGTTCTGGTAGTAGTCGGAACAGATGTTGTCGTTGTCGGAATTGATGTGGTTGTTAAAGGTTGCGTTGTCGTCGTCGTCGGCACTGTGGTTGTGGTGGTGGGTTGCGTCGTTGTCGCGTAAGGCAGCGCTGCGGTAGTTATTGGCTGTGTAGTTGTGGTCGCTGGGATTGTTGTTGTAGTATTCGGAACAGTTGTTGTCGTTGTCGAAATTGATGTGGTAGTTAAGGGTTGTGATGTCGTCGTCGTCGGCACTGTGGTTGTTGTTGTTGGTTGCGTCGTTGTCGAGTAAGGCAACGTTGTGATAGTTATTGGCTGTGTAGTTGTGGTCGTTGGGATTGTTCTGGTAGTAGTCGGAACAGTTGTTGTCGTTGTCGGAATTGATGTGTTAGTTTTGGGTTGTGTTGTCGTCGTCGCCGGCACGGTGGATGTTGTTGTGGGTTGCGTCGTTGTCGCGTAAAGCAGCGTTGTGGTAGTTACTGGCTGTGTAGTTGTGGTCGTTAGGATTGTTGTGGTAGTAGTCGGAACAGTTTTTGTCGTTGTCGGAATTGTTGTGGTGGTTGTGGGTGGTGTTGCCGTCGTCGCCGGCACTGTGGATGTTGTTGTTGGTTGCGTCGTTGTCGCGTAAAGCAGCGTTGTGGTAGTTATTGGCTGTGTAGTTGTGGTCGTTGGGATTGTTGTTGTAGTCGTCGGAACAGTTGTTGTCGTTGTCGGAATTGATGTGGTGGTTGTGGGTTGTGTTGTCGTCGTCGTCGGCACTGTGGTTGTTGTTGTTGGTTGCGTCGTTGTCGTGGAAGGCAGCGTTGTGGTAGTTAATGGCTGTGAAGTTGTGCTCGTTGGGATTGTTGTAGTAGTAGTCGGAACAGTTGTTGTCGTTGTCGGAATTGATGTGGTGGTCAAAGGTTGCGTTTCGTCGTCGTCGGCCCAGTGGTTGTTGTGGGTTGCGTCGTTGTCGTGGAAGGCAGCGTTGTGGTAGTTATTGGCTGTGAAGTTTTGGACGTTGGGATTGTTGTGGTAGTAGTCGGAACAGCTGTTGTCGTTGTCGGAATTGATGTGGTGGTTGTGGGTTGTGTTGTCGTCGTCGTCGGCCCAGTGGTTGTTGTTGTGGGTTGCGTCGTTGTCGTGGAAGGCAGCGTTGTGGTAGTTATTGGCTGTGAAGTTGTTTTCGTTGGGATTGTTGTGGTAGTAGTCGGAACAGTTGTTGTCGTTGCCGGAATTGATGTGGTGGTAAAGGTTGCGTTGTCGTCGTCGTCGGCACTGTGGTTGTTGTTGTGGGTTGCGTCGTTGTCGTGGAAGGCAGCGTTGTGGTAGTTATTGGCTGTGTAGTTGTGGTCGTTGGGATTGTTGTGGTAGTAGTCGGAACAGTTGTTGTCGTTGTCGGAATTGATGTGGTGGTTGTGGGTTGTATTGTCGTCGTCGTCGGAACTGTGGTTGTTGTTGTGGGTTGCGTCGTTGTCGTGGAAGGCAGCGTTGTGGTAGTTATTGGCTGTGAAGTTGTGGTCGTTGGGATTGTTGTGGTAGTAGTCGGAACAGTTGTTGTCGTTGTCGGAATTGATGTGGTGGTTAAAGGCTGCGTTGTCGTCGTCGTCGGCACTGTGGTTGCTGTGGTGGGTTGCGTCGTTGACTTGGAAGGCAGCGTTGTGGTAGTTATTGGCTGTGTAGTTGTGGTCGTTGGGATTGTTGTGGTAGTAGTCGGAACAGTAGCTGTCGTTATCGGAATTGATGTGGTGGTTATGGGTTGTATTGTCGTCGTCGTCGTTGGCACTGTGGTTGTTGTTGTGGGTTGCGTCGTTGTCGTGGAAGGCAGCGTTGTGGTAGTTATTGGCTGTGTAGTTGTGGTCGTTGGGATTGTTGTGGTAGTAGTCGGAACAGTTGTTGTCGTTGTCGGAATTGATGTGGTGGTTGTGGGTTGTGTTGTCGTCGTCGTCGGCACTGTGGTTGTTGTTGTGGGTTGCGTCGTTGTCGTGGAAGGCAGCGTTGTGGTAGTTATTGGCTGTGAAGTTGTGGTCGTTGGGATTGTTGTGGTAGTAGTCGGAACAGTTGTTGTCGTTGTCGGAATTGATGTGGTGGTTATGGGTTGTATTGTCGTCGTCGTTGGCACTGTGGTTGCTGTGGTGGGTTGCGTCGTTGTCGTCGAAGGCAGCGTTGTGGTAGATATTGACTGTGTAGTTGTGGTCGTTGGGATTGTTCTGGTAGTAGTCGGAACAGATGTTGTCGTTGTCGGAATTGATGTGGTGGTTATGGGTTGTGTTGTCGTCGTCGTAGGCACTGCGGTTGTTGTTGTGGGTTGCGTCGTTGTCGTGGAAGGCAGCGTTGTGGTAGTTATTGGCTGTGTAGTTGTGGTAGTTGGGATTGTTGTGGTAGTAGTCGGAACAGTTGTTGTCGTTGTCGGAATTGATGTGGTGGTTAAAGGTTTCTTTGTAGTCGTCGTTGGCACTGTGGTTGCTGTGTTGGGTTGCGTAGTTGTCGTCGAAGGCAGCGTCGTGGTAGTTATTGGCTGTGTAGTTGTCGTAGTTGGGATTGTTGTGGTAGTAGTCGGAACAGTTGTTGTCGTTGTCGGAATTGATGTGGTTGTTGTGGGTTGTGTTGTCGTCGTCGCCGGCACTGTGGATGTTGTTGTTGGTTGCGTCGTTGTCGCGGAAAGCAGCGTTGTGGTAATTGTTGGCTGCGTAGTTTTGGTCGTTGGGATTGTTGTGGTAGTAGTCGGAACAGTTGTTGTCGTTGTCGGAATTGTTGTGGTGGTTGTGGGTTGTGTTGCCGTCGTCGCCGGCACTGTGGATGTTGTTGTTGGTTGCGTCGTTGTCGCGTAAGGCAGCGTTGTGGTAGTTATTGGCTGTGTGGTTGTGGTCGTTGGGATTGTTCTGGTAGTAGTCGGAACAGTTGTTGTCGTTGTCGGAATTGATGTGGTGGTTAAAGGTGGCGTTGTCGTCGTCGTCGGCACTGTGGTTGCTGTGTTGGGTTGCTTAGTTGTCGTGGAAGGCGGCATCGTCTTAGTTATTGGCTGTGTAGTTTTGGTCGTTGGGATTGTTGTGGTTGTAGTCGGAACAGTTGTTGTCGTTGTCGGAATTGATGTGGTGGTTGTTGGTTGTGTTGTCGTCGTCGCCGGCACAGTGGTTGTTGTTGTTTGTTGCGTCGTGGTCGTGGAAGGCAGCGTTGTGGTAGCTATTGGCTGTGTAGTTGTGGTCGTTCGGATTGTTGTGGTAGTAGTCGGAACAGTTGTTGTCGTTATCGGAATTGATGTGGTGGTTATGGGTTGTATTGTCGTCGTCGTCGTCGGCACTGTGGTTGCTGTGGTGGGTTGCGTCGTAGTCGTGGAAGGCAGCGTCGTGGTAGTTATTGGCTGTGTAGTTGTGGTAGTTGGGATTGTTCTGCTAGTAGTCGGAACAGTTGTTGTCGTTGTCGGAATTGATGTGGTGGTTAAAGGCTGCGTTGTCGTCGTCGTCGGCACTGTGGTTGCTGTGGTGGGTTGCGTCGTTGACTTGGAAGGCAGCGTTGTGGTAGTTATTGGCTGTGTAGTTGTGGTCGTTGAGATTGTTGTGGTAGTAGTCGGAACAGTAGCTGTCGTTATCGGAATTGATGTGGTGGTTATGGGTTGTATTGTCGTCGTCGTCGTTGGCACTGTGGTTGTTGTGGGTTGCGTCGTTGTCGTGGAAGGAAGCGTTGTGGTAGTTATTGGCTGTGTAGTTGTGGTAGTTGGGATTGTTGTGGTAGTAGTCGGAACAGTTGTTGTCGTTGTCGGAATTGATGTGGTGGTTAAAGGTTGCGTTGTTGTCGTCGGCACTGTGGTTGCTGTGGTGGGTTGCGTCGGTGTCGTGGAAGGCAGCGTTGTGGTAGTTATTGGCTGTGTAGTTGTGGTCGTTGGGATTGTTGTGGTAGTAGTCGAAACAGTTGCTGTCGTTATCGGAATTGATGTGGTGGTTATGCGCTGTATTGTCGTCGTGGTCGTCGGCACTGTGGTTGCTGTGGTGGGTTGCGTCGTTGTCGTGGAAGGCAGCGTTGGGGTAGTTATTGGCTGTGTAGTTGTGGTCGTTGGGATTGTTGTGGTAGTAGTCGGAACAGTTGTTGTAGTTGTCGGAATTGATGTGGAGGCTATGGCTTGTGTTGTCGTCGTCGTCGGCACTGTGGTTGCTGTGGTGGGTTGCGTCGTTGTCGTGGAAGGCAGCGTTGTGGTAGTTATTGGCTGTGTAGTTGTGGTAGTTGGGATTGTTGTGGTAGTAGTCGGAACAGTTGTTGTCGTTGTCGGAATTGATGTGGTGGTTAAAGGTTTCGTTGTCGTCGTCGTTGGCACTGTGGTTGCTGTGTTGGGTTGCGTAGTTGTCGTCGAAGGCAGCGTTGTGGTAGTTATTCGCTGTGTAGTTGTCGTAGTTGGGATTGTTGTGGCAGTACTCGGAACAGTTGTTGTCGTTGTCGGAATTGACGTGGTTGTTGTGGGTTGTGTTGTCGTCGTCGCCGGCACTGTGGATGTTGTTGTTGGTTGCGTCGTTGTCGCGGAAAGCAGCGTTGTGGTAATTGTTGGCTGCGTAGTTTTGGTCGTTGGGATTGTTGTGGTAGTAGTCGGAACAGTTGTTGTCGTTGTCGGAATTGTTGTGGTGGTTGTGGGTTGTGTTGCCGTCGTCGCCGGCACTGTGGATGTTGTTGTTGGTTGCGTCGTTGTCGCGTAAGGCAGCGTTGTGGTAGTTATTGGCTGTGTGGTTGTGGTCGTTGGGATTGTTGTTGTAGTAATCGGAACAGTTGTTGTCGTTGTCGAAATTGATGTGGTAGTTAAGGGTTGTGATGTCGTCGTCGTCGGCACTGTGGTTGTTGTTGTTGGGTGCGTCGTTGTCGAGTAAGGCAGCGTTGTGATAGTTATTGGCTGTGTAGTTGTGGTCGTTGGGATTGTTCTGGTAGTAGTCGGAACAGTTGTTGTCGTTGTCGGAATTGATGTGGTGGTTAAAGGTTGCGTTGTCGTCGTCGTCGGCACTGTGGTTGCTGTGTTGTTGGTTGCGTCGTTGTCGTGGAAGGCAGCGCATTGTCTTAGTTATTGGCTGTGTAGTTTTGGTCGTTGGGATTGTTGTGGTAGTAGTCGGAACAGTTGTTGTCGTTGTCGGAATTGATGTGGTGGTTGTTGGTTGTGTTGTCGTCGTCGTCGAGACTGTGGTTGTTGTTGTTTGTTGCGTCGTTGTCGTGGAAGGCAGCGTTGTGGTAGCTATTGGCTGTGTAGTTGTGGTCGTTCGGATTGTTGTGGTAGTAGTCGGAACAGTTGTTGTCGTTATCGGAATTGATGTGGTGGTTATGGGTTGTATTGTCGTCGTCGTCGTCGGCACTGTGGTTGCTGTGGTGGGTTGCGTCGTTGTCGTGGAAGGCAGCGTTGTGGTAGTTAATGGCTCTGTAGTTGTGGTCGTTGGGATTGTTGTGGTAGTAGTCGGAACAGTTGTTGTCGTTGTCGGAATTAATGTGGTGGTTAAAGGTTGCGTTGTCGTCGTCGTCGTCGTCGTCGGCACTGTGGTTGTTGTTATGGGTTGCGTCGTTGTCGTGGAATGAAGCGTTGTGGTAGTTATTGGCTGTGTAGATGTGGTAGTTGGGATTGTTGTGGTAGTAGTCGGAACAGTTGTTGTCGTTGTCGGAATTGATGTGGTGGTTAAAGGCTGCGTTGTCGTCGTCGCCGGCACTGTGGTTGCTGTGGTGGGTTGCGTCGTTGTTGTGGAAGGCAGCGTTGTGGTAGTTATTGGCTGTGTAGTTGTGGTCGTTGGTATTGTTGTGGTAGTAGTCGGAACAGTTGTTGTCGTTGTCGGAATTGATGTGGTGGTTAAAGGTTGCGCTGTTGTCGTCGGCACTGTGGTTGCTGTGGTGGGTTGCGTCGTTGTCGTGGAAGGCAGCGTTGGGGTAGTTATTGGCTGTCTAGTTGTGGTCGTTGCGATTGTTGTGGTAGTAGTCGGAACAGTTGTTGTAGTTGTCGGAATTGATGTGGAGGCTATGGCTTGTGCTATCGTCGTCGTCGGCACTGTGGTTGCTGTGGTGGGTTGCGTCGTTGTCGTGGAAGGCAGTGTTGGGGTAGTTATTGGCTGTGTAGTTGTGGTAGTTGGGATTGTTGTGGTAGTAGTCGGAACAGTTGTTGTCGTTGTCGGAATTGATGTGGTGGTTAAAGGTTTCCTTGTCGTCGTCGTTGGCACTGTGGTAGCTGTGTTGGTTTGCGTAGTTGTCGTGGAAGACAGCGTCGTGGTAGTTATTGGCTGTGTAGTTGTGGTAGTTGGGATTGTTGTGGTAGTAGTCGGAACAGTTGTTGTCGTTGTCGGAATTGATGTGGTGGTTAAAGGCTGCGTTGTCGTCGTCGTCGGCACTGTGGTTGCTGTGGTGGGTTGCGTCGTTGACTTGGAAGGCAGCGTTGTGGTAGTTATTGGCTGTGTAGTTGTGGTCGTTGAGATTGTTGTGGTAGTAGTCGGAACAGTAGCTGTCGTTATCGGAATTGATGTGGTGGTTATGGGTTGTATTGTCGTCGTCGTCGTCGGCACTGTGGTTGCTGTGGTGGGTTGCGTCGTTGTCGTGGAAGGCAGCGTTGTGGTAGTTATTGGCTGTGTAGTTGTGGTCGTTGGGATTGTTGTGGTAGTAGTCGGAACAGTTGTTGTCGTTGTCGGAATTGATGTGGTGGTTGTGGGTTGTATTGTCGTCGTCGTCGTTGGCACTGTGGTTGTTGTTGTGGGTTGCGTCGTTGTCGTGGAAGGCAGCGTTGTGGTAGTTATTGGCTGTGAAGTTGTGTTCGTTGGGATTGTTGTGGTAGTAGTCGGAACAGTTGTTGTCGTTGTCGGAATTGATGTGGTGGTTGTGGGTTGTGTTGTCGTCGTCGTCGGGACTGTGGTTGGTGTTGTGGGTTGCGTCGTTGTCGTGGAAGGCAGCGTTGTGGTAGTTATTGGCTGTGTAGTTGTGGTCGTTGGGATTGTTGTGGTAGTAGTCGGAACAGTAGCTGTCGTTATCGGAATTGATGTGGTGGTTATGGGTTGTATTGTCGTCGTCGTCGTTGGCACTGTGGTTGTTGTTGTGGGTTGCGTCGTTGTCGTGGAAGGAAGCGTTGTGGTAGTTATTGGCTGTGTAGTTGTGGTCGTTGGGATTGTTGTGGTAGTAGTCGGAACAGTTGTTGTCGTTGTCGGAATTGATGTGGTGGTTAAAGGCTGCGTTGTCGTCGTCGTCGGCACTGTGGTTGCTGTGGTGGGTTGCGTCGTTGACTTGGAAGGCAGCGTTGTGGTAGTTATTGGCTGTGTAGTTGTGGTAGTTGGGACTGTTGTGGTAGTAGTCGGAACAGTTGTTGTCGTTGTTGGAATTGATGTGGTGGTTATGGGTTGTATTGTCGTCGTCGTTGGCACTGTGGTTGCTGTGGTGGGTTGCGTCGTTGTCGTCGAAGGCAGCGTTGTGGTAGATATTGACTGTGTAGTTGTGGTCGTTGGGATTGTTCTGGTAGTAGTCGGAACAGATGTTGTCGTTGTCGGGATTGATGTGGTGGTTTTGGGTTGTGTTGTCGTCGTCCGCACTGCGGTTGTTGTTGCGGGTTGCGTCGTTGTCGTGGAAGGAAGCGTTGGGGTAGTTATTGGCTGTGTAGTTGTGGTAGTTGGGATTGTTGTGGTAGTAGTCGGAACAGTTGTTGTCGTTGTCGGAATTGATGTGGTGGTTAAAGGTTTCTTTGTAGTCGTCGTTGGCACTGTGGTTGCTGTGTTGGGTTGCGTAGTTGTCGTCGAAGGCAGCGTCGTGGTAGTTATTGGCTGTGTAGTTGTCGTAGTTGGGATTGTTGTGGTAGTAGTCGGAACAGTTGTTGTCGTTGTCGGAATTGATGTGGTGGTTGTGGGTTGTGTTGTCGTCGTCGACGGCACTGTGGCTGTTGTTGTGGGTTGTATCGTTGTCGTGGAATGCAGCGTTGTGGTAGTTATTGGCTGTGAAGTTTTGGTCGTTGGGATTGTTGTGGTAGTAGTCGGAACAGTTGTTGTCGTTGTCGGAATTGATGTGGTGGTTGTGGGTTGTGTTATCGTCGTCGTCGGCCCAGTGGTTGTTGTTGTTGGTTGCGTCGTTGTCTCGTAAGGCAGCGTTGTGGTAGTTATTGGCTGTGAAATTGTGGTCGTTGGGATTGTTCTGGTAGTAGTCGGAACAGTTGTTTGTCGTTGTCGGAATTGATGTGGTGGTTGTGGGTGGCGTTGTCGTCGTCGTCGGCACTGTGGTTGCTGTTGTGGGTTGTATCGTTGTCGTGGAAGGCAGCGTCGTCTTAGTTATTGGCTGTGTAGTTGTGGTCGTTGGGATTGTTGTGGTAGTAGTCGGAACAGTTGTTGTCGTTGTCGGAATTGATGTGGTGGTTGTGGGTTGTGTTGTCGTCGTCGTCGGCCCTGTTGTTGTTGTTGTTGGTTGCGTCGTTGTCGTGGAAGGCAGCGTTGTGGTAGTTATTGGCTGTGTAGTTGTGGTCGTTGGGATTGTTGTAGTAGTGGTCGAAACAGTTGTTGTCGTTGTCGGAATTGATGTGGTGGTTTTGGGTTGTGTTGTCGTCGTCGTCGTCGGCACTGTGGTTGCTGTGGTGGGTTGCGTCGTTGTCGTGGAAGGCAGCGTTGTGGTAGTTAATGGCTCTGTAGTTGTGGTCGTTGGGATTGTTGTGGTAGTAGTCGGAACAGTTGTTGTCGTTGTCGGAATTAATGTGGTGGTTAAAGGTTGCGTTGTCGTCGTCGTCGTCGGCACTGTGGTTGCTGTGGTGGGTTGCGTCGTTGTCGTGGAAGGCAGCGTTGTGGTAGTTGTTGGCTGTGTAGTTGTGGTCGTTCGGATTGTTGTGGTAGTAGTCGGAACAGTTGCTGTCGTTATCGGAATTGATGTGGTGGTTATGGGTTGTATTGTCGTCGTCGTCGTTGGCACTGTGGTTGTTGTTATGGGTTGCGTCGTTGTCGTGGAATGAAGCGTTGTGGTAGCTATTTGCTGTGTAGATGTGGTAGTTGGGATTGTTGTGGTAGTAGTCGGAACAGTTGTTGTCGTTGTCGGAATTGATGTGGTGGTTAAAGGCTGCGTTGTCGTCGTCGCCGGCACTGTGGATGTTGTTGTTTGTTGCGTCGTTGTCGCGTAAGGCAGCGTTGTGGTAGTTATTGGCTGTGTAGTTGTGGTCGTTGGGATTGTTGTTGTAGTAGTCGGAACAGTTGTTGTGGTTGTCGGAATTGATGTGGTGGTTAAAGGTTGTGTTGTCGTCGTCGTCGGCATTGTGGTTGTTGTTGTGGGTTGCGTCGTTGTCGTGGAAGGCAGCGTTGTGGTAGTTATTGGCTGTGTAGTTGTGGTCGTTGGGATTGTTGTGGTAGTAGTCAGAACAGTTGTTGTCGTTGTCGGAATTGATGTGGTGGTTGTGGGTTGTGTTGTCGTCGTCGCCGGCACTGTAGTTGTTGTTGTTGGTTGCGTCGTTGTCGAGTAAGTCAGCGTTGTGGTAGTTATTGGCTGTGTAGTTGTTGTCGTTGGGATTGTTGTGGTAGTAGTCGGAACAGTTGTTGTCGTCGGAGTTGATGTGGTGGTTGTGGATTGTGTTGTCGTCGTCGTCGGCACTGTGGTTGATGTTGTGGGTTGCGTCGTTGTCGTGGGAGGCAGCGTTGTGGTAGTTATTGGCTGTGTAGTTGTGGTCGTTGGGATTGTTGTGGTAGTAGTCGGAACAGTTGTTGTCGTTATCGGAATTGATGTGGTGGTTATGGGTTGTGTTGTTGTCGTCGTCGGCACTGTGGTTGTTGTTGTGGGTTGCGTCGTTGTCGTGAAAGGCAGCGTTGTGGTAGTTATTGGCTGTGTAGTTGTGGTCGTTGGGATTGTTGTCGTGGTTGTCGGTTGTGTTGTTGTTGTTGTTGGCATTGTGTTTGTTGGTTGCGTCGTTGTCGTGGTAAGCAGCGGTAACGTGGTTGTTGGCTGTGTTGTTGTAGTCGTTGGGTTTTTTGTCTTTATGGTCGTTCTTGGAATTGTTGAAGTACTGGGTTGTGTTGTGACTTGCGGAGTTGTTGTTTTATCAGGCAATCTAAAACATGGCAGATAAACAGCTATCTTTGGTTTTCTTATGTTGCTGATTCAATATTTTGATTATCATACTGAATTTTGTTACATTTCGAACTTGGGATTGCTGTGGTATCAGGATTTTCCAATAAAAGTTTTTGCAGCTTTCAATAACTAAATTGTGATACTTTATTTCTTTAGACCTTGGTTGTTTTGCCTGATTTTTGCAGCATTCGTGTGGCTGATAAGAAATTATTTCTCGGACTTATGCTGCATCTGGCCTATTTAATGCAGGACCTTTTCTTGCGTCATTTTTATCTGCACTGGCCTACTTGTATTAGACAAGGTTATTAAAATTTCACAATCTTAGCTGTTCGTTTTGTGCATTAGTATTTTGAATGTGGACCAAACGGTTATTGAGAATGTGTATTTTGTGTTACACTAACCAGAAAGAACATGACTACTTTGTGTCAGTTTTTAGCCAATGCGTATTAATTTTACAAATTTATTTGGCCGAAGTCGGCCTCTTTACCTACTTCGTTAATTTTTCTGTTTAACCCATTAAAGCCCACATTAGCGTTTCCTTAAAAATTCAGTGAAATTTTGTTGTTCATGTTGAGTTTAGAGCTAAACTGGATTGACTGATTAAAATTTTTTTGACAGTTGGCTGCTCGCTGTATTGCAAGCGTGCCCATTTTGGGAACGCTAAGCACAAATGACCACGTGAAGTTAACTTCTGCGGTATGATCAGTTTCAGCAATTATTTAATCGACATTACAATTGCCATAGAGGCTCTTTTTCTGTTATCCACAAATAAAAGATAATAAAACTATATAGTTTTAGTTGATTAAATTCTTAATTAACCAGATATAATGAATACAGCATGAAATTGGCAGTCTGGTTTCAGTTCTTGATTATTTTTCAGTTTCAGTTACAGTTAAAGTTATTTGAATTATTATTCAGTTATAGTTTCAGTTCAAGTTCTTGTCGTTTTTCAGTTTCAGTTCCAGTTATTTTCAGTTAATTGCATTGAACACATTAATGAAATTTTGATGTCTGTTTCCTATTGTGCAATAACTCTACTCTTTAATTTTAAGCTATCGTTGCATGGTGTTATCGCTACAACATTGCAAATATCCCGCATCCCTAGTTAAACTGCGCAGATTACCTCTAATTTCGGAAGATCGAGAGCTTCAATGTGTTCACTAGAAGATCTTCTCTTTGGTGTTTGACTTCTTAAGTTTGTCATTTATTTTTCAGTTATTTTAACTATTTCAGTTCTTTATTTTTCAGTTCCAGTTCCAGTTATAGTTATTGGCATTTTTCAGTTTAAGTTTCAGTTACAGTTAGGCCTAACTGATTGGTTATTTTTCAGTTAACTGATATTTCAGTTTCAGTTACAGATAACCACACTGGAAAATGGCAATGCAATACTGAAAAATGCACCGATAAACTATTATCATTTTCAATATCCAGTGCCCAAAATCACAGTACAAAATTTTCTTTAATTAACCATGAAAGGTGTCAAAACATTTTGGACGAAGGGCCACATTGCATTGATTGCATTCACGACGGCCTCTCATTCCGCAGACTGCACAACGACGTTGTGTGCCACTGGATTGCAAGAAGTGACACCGTCCATTCTCACTTCAGCAGGAACTCTTCGGTCCCACTGCTTTGGTCGCCCAACAAGCGATCGTCCTACAGAAGGACACTGTGCTGTGTATTTTTGTAGTAGACAGAGCAGACATCACGAAGGAACTCATGCTGGTCCCACGTCGGCTTGTGATTTGTTTACGACTTGAATCTGCGTCCCCTTCCAGTAGGGTCTACAGGCTACAGCCCAACACGGGGGGACTGCGTCCTTTGTAGGAGTGTAGGACCTACGGCGCCACACGGTGTACTGCGCCCACAGTGGTGCCGTACAACGTGCATTCAATCAGGACGATTCGTGAAGCTGCAATGAATACGCTTCGTCAAACGCTCCGTCGATTATAAAATGTTTGGTTGTCAATGGCAACAACGTCCTCCATGTATCGTGACTAACAAACTTAACAAACTTACAAAGCGAATTGTTATAATAAGAATACTTCCAATAGCTGTGGCTGCAAGATTTGCTAACAGCGCGTTTTGCATCTTTCAACTTCGTAATTTTGAAGTTTTATTACCTTAGCCTTTTGTAATGACTCATCAGATTTGCTTATTGTACTGTATATATAAGCGCTATCTCTCCACTGCAGCACATACAGTGTACTTACTATTTACTGTACACGAGGCTGTGAAGTTCGGTGCACCGGTTGATACAAAGGGTAGTGGATAAGAACCTGTATCGCTGAACGTCAAATTACAGACGTAAGTTGGGGCATCATTAGCTGTAATTGTAGTCGTGGACTCTGACTGTTTGACATATTGTTGTTGTTCTGGTATCGGTTTGTCTTGAAGGACGACAATGTCACCAGTGTCTTCCCTGATCCAGGTCATGGTGGGATATGACGGTTGTGCTGTGGATTCCGCGTAACGGATGCTGCAAGAAAGAGTCGAGCTGGCGGCGTCGCATGTGCAAGATATTCCGTTGCTTTCTAAAGGAAATAACCATATAATAAATGAATAACCATACGATTGACGCCTTTTAAAATAAAAATACAATCTACTACATTCGGTTATTCCTTACGTTACTTGCCGGTAAAAGTATCGTTAAGTTGTAATCTCAAGTGTCATTTGTGTCTCTGTTCGATTTTAAATCTTAAATGTAGTGTGAAAAATGATCATCATCATCATCACCACCACCACCACCATCATCATCATCATCATCATCATCATCATCATCATCATCATAATAATCCTGCCACTTCACCACAAAGGCGCTGGGCGATGACATGGGTTAACCGCCTCCCCGAAACCCTGTATTTTAATAATAATAATAATAATAATAATAATAATCGGGCCTAACTGCATTTAAGTGACAGTAGGATTTATCCTGAGTTGAGAAACTTTCAGTGCTTCAGTGATTATCCGCGTTCATTTTGCGAGTTTGGATTTGAGTAGTTTTGGAGTTTAAGTGACTCAAATACGAGAATACTGTGTTGTTTCCATTTCGATTCTTTCTATCTATTTCTATTTGCTCTAAACAGATTGTGAGATCGTGAAGGACTTACGAACTACGATCAAATTGGCTGCAGTTGTGCAAGTTGCTGTGTCCGTATAATTGTAGAGATATAATCCCGCGGTTGGGTATGGCAAATCTGTGTCAGGAGCTACGGTAGCGTGCAAAATTGTGAGCTGCGTATTGGTGACAGTGAGTTGCGTATTGGTGACAGTATACGCTTTGTTAAAGACCGGCTCCACCATAGTGCTGTCAGCATTTGTGATGGCATAAAGACTGTTTGCAGGATCGTCAGATGGAGAGTATTGCCACTGGGCCGGTGTACCGGTAGTTGAAATTTGAAATTCTGCCGAGGTTCCTTCGTAAGCCACCAGATTTACCAGATTGTTCAATTTAGAACAGCTTTGAAGCATAGAACCTGAAACAACAGCCAAAAATTATCAGCATCTTGTTCTATTTTAGTTGACATTAAACAACTAAGAGTACTTATGTCACGTAAAATGAATTAATTATGTAGTCTGTCTCGTGCCATCGTTAATTATTTTTGCCATGAGACTTAAGTTTTGAGCATTAGAATGTTCTCAAAATTCACAATTAAACTTTTATTTAAACTATTAAGGTGCTTGGTCAGTGGCGGCTCTAGGATTTGGCAAGTGGGGGGGCCGTTGGGGTGGCAACTTCTAATCATGGGGGGCCAACCATTTGTTGTTTAATGTATGTAGCATTAAGTATAGGGTCCCAACTGGGGGGGGGGGGCCAGGCTCTCATTAGGGGGGCACGGGCCTCCCTGGCCCCCCCGGTGGAGCCGCCACTGTGCTTGGTTGATTGATATTTGCACTGGGACATTCGATGCTAGGACAAAATGTTCGCGGACAAATTGTCACGAACAAAATGTCAGCGGACAAAATGTCACGATTTAAGGTTAGAGTTAGAGTTAGGGTTACATTTTGTCCGCAGACATTTTGTCCCCATGACATTTTGTCCGGCCACGGGACAATCAGGTTTTCAATGATAGTCAATAATAAATAGTGATAATAATTAATAGCAAGATGATTGAGACACACGATATGGTATTATGGAGCTGCTCCTTATTCTGGGCTAGACTTATACAGTGTAATTGTGAGAGTTGTTCTAAGCCGATGACATTTTCATCTGAATGGGACAGGGTGGCTAAATAAGTTTTCTTAAAAACAGCTTAATGATGCGCTCTTGCAAAGCAAACTGGAATATGAGGAAAAGCAGAGGGTTGGGGCTACTGCTGATGGAAACGAAACGATGCCTAGAGAATTAAAAAAGAACAAGAACAAGCTGTTTTTTAGACCCGAAAAATTCAGATCTCAAGATTTTAATCAGGCAGGTAAAGTTAGCCGGTGTGCCCGATGGTGTCCTTACTCTTTGACTACGCATTTAGGTTTAGATTGACCTGCTTTAATAGTTGAGGTTATGACTTATTAACTCGTGAACCATTCTAAAACAGTAGACTTCATGAGTGCAAACTGTAAATGATCATTCACGATAGAACTGACGTAACGCAGATATTCGGACAATAGCAAAGGCATTTCAACTCACCCTGATACATCGATGCAAATAGTAGCATGAAAAATGCTCTTTTTCTTTGGTTGGCTAACATCCTTTCGATTCTGGGGATTGATATTCAAGTTGACACAGTTCTTAATGGAACAAGAAGAAGAATATAATAGTATGAGGGTGCGAATCAGTGAATACGAAATACGGTCTTTAAGCGAAACCTAATATCGCTCCCAACTCTCTCTCTCTCTCTCTCTCTCTCTCTCTCTCTCTCTCTCTCTCTCTCTCTCTCTCTCTCTCTCTCTGGCAGCGTTCTGTCCACGTCTCTTCAATTGCAGTTCTGCAAAAGTTAAATAATGTAACGAAACATATTAAAGTCAGACGTCAACACGATCAATTGCAGAAAATTGTTCATCATGGAACCTTTCTAACAGTGTTCCAACCTTTCTCCTTCCCTAGCCTCGCCTCTCAAAAGTGGGGACCTCGATTCTAGCGGTCTAATTTACGTCCATGATATCATTTGCATTGGGGGCGTTCTCGATCTCTTTGTCTGCTCCTAAAACTAGTCAAGCGTAATGGATGGGACCCGTACAAACAAAAGAAGTCTGGAAATGTCGACTTTAGTCAAAGTAAATGTTAGCGTACCTCGAAATGCTCTCACAAGTACCCCACTATACTGGACCCGGTAGAAAAAGCGACTGCGTAATCCATACTGTAAAACTCTATAAGCAGGGGCGTAGCCAGGAATTTGATTGGGGGTGTATAATGTGATTTTGGGGGTATAAATCTTTAAAAACTTCGAAAATCTTAAAAAACACTTTTAAAACTTTAAGATAGCCTGATTTTTTTTGGTGGGGGTATCTATATATACCGATATAGCCCCCGTCGCTAAGCCCCTGCCTATAAGTCACTGTTGTATCTTTTACCTGTTGATAATTATCGATATATAATTTGCGAATGGTCGAGCGTTATTCAAAAGCGTCAAATACGGCGGACATTGTCTATGTAATTCAACAATGCTTAGTTTTCAACAGGGGTGCATCCATGTCTACTCGACTTGTCGTGCGTGTAAGTACAGTACAAGAGCAAATATGTGAAGTTGAGTATATACGGAACAGTTGTTTGCATTTTCATAAAATTTCCCAACTAAGAGCAAACGTAAAGAGTCGGAATTTGACTTTCTAATGTTCATTTTCTACCCACCGTTTAGTAACTTTAGTTGTAATAAACTGCCTTTGGCAAATACATGTCAGTATGGTTATACTGTACGCTACGTGCCAGCGGCATAACCAGAGTTCCGTCGGAGGGATGGGGTACCAAAGTTTCTACAGACCAACATCCCCAAGCCCCCTACGTGACTACTAGAAAAACTAGTGGGGTTTGAGGGAGCGAAGTAAGACCCCTGAACGGGGTCTGGACTGCGAGCCCTGAAGAAAATTTTTTGAGACATATTAGATTCAAATGGTGACATTTATTGTATGTATTTCGTAATATAGGCCACCATATTGCAATGCCTCACTGAAAATTTTTGTACAGGTTATTTGGTTACCATGGCCGCTCTAAATTAGAGCAATACTGAATTCAAGTATTGAACTTTTGAGCAAATTTGCAGACCACAGTACTGTATATGACAGCTATTCATCAACCACCCTACCCATCATTACAAAAATTCTAATGTTTCTGCAAGAATATTCGCTGTGTTGGCCTGCTCAGAGGTCACCAGACTGTTTACCCTCTTGTGGCTGGTCTAATGGACAACTGACAAGCAAAAAAAGAATAAAAACTTTATCGCAACTTACTAAAATTCTTGACAAGCAAAAGAAAACCTTATCGCAACTAACTGAAATACGTCTAAATTTTATTAACGTTTTTTCTGAATCTGCCGCGGACCACTAGACCCGCTCTCGCGGACCACTTTTGGTCCGCGGACCACGGGTTGAGAACCGCTGCTCTAGATGGTGTGTTCAAGTGCATATATATTTTTAAAACTTTGTGATTTATTACCGAGTGGTCAAATGCTGTAATACCGGTATATGTGCGTATATCGATTCTGCCTTAACTCCATAGAAAATTTTCTTGACGGTTTTGCGCAAATCCCCCGACTTATCTCATCCCGAATGGGGCGGGCGGCCCCCGAAACCCCTCGTGGCTAAGCCAAAGCTACGTGCATTTATTAGGCCAACTGAATTCACGACTGATAAAATGCGATCAAAATACATGTATTTTACAGTTAGTGAACCTTTGGTATTTTTCGTGCCATAATTTTTTAATCATATCAAGGCGGCCACTTGGGTATGTTTGAAGTTTTGCATTGAATACGGTCATAAAATGAACAAGGGTACTAAACTATGTTGACATGGTGCGTTTCACAGTTTGCATGTAGAACCATCGCCTGCATACTAGTCATTTGGCTTGACAAAACAGGGACAGAAGTTTTCTAGAATAAACTATGATATCATATTATAGACCTTTTACATGGCTGTTAGCGCACCTAAGGCCATTCACAAAGTGAAGAATCGTGGGTGCGCAATTCAGAGGTCGCTACACAGTGGCTAGGATTAGATTCGAACCCGCTACCTTGCGGTTGCGTCAACTTGCGTGGCAAGAACCCTACCACTACTCCGCCGCGTCCTCTAAGCACACGTGATTTCGGATACAGCCAACCTGGCCAAATGCAATGCGTTTTTTGAATTAATTCTTAATAAATAGAAATACGACGAATACATGTACACGAATGTACACGAATACATGTACACGAATACATAGTAATTATCTGGTGTCAATTTCTGAAGTTTCTCATGGCCAGTGTTTTATACAGGTCTGCTAGGAGGAGAGATCCACCCCCCCAAAAAATCCAAGCACTAAATTTTTTTAGGTTTGAACTGTGCCTCTTCCCCTCTAGCCAAGTCAACCCCCCCCCCCAAAGGACTGGAGTCTGGATAAAACACTGTTCATGGCCTGTAGAAGTTAGAAGGTGAAACAAAAGCATGAAAGTTGGGCACATGAAAATTTGCAACGCCTATGAAGCTGTATTTTAGCGATATTTACAAAACGTGTGTAAATATCTTATTATATACACTGTGACCCAATAAAACACGTGCCACTGTACAGTATATTTGTCCATAACTTTGGCAAATGTGAACCGATTTTCAAAATGTTTTCACTGTTTGACTCAGAAATGAATGGGACCAGTGAACAGTGACATGTGTATATTTACGACACCATTCACGTGTAGCAGCCCTACATAGTAACACTTAAATAAGTGAGAAAATAGCGAAAACTGTCATGTAAACACCAATATCATGTTCTTATAATTGTTTGCAAGATGTTCTGAATGTAATAAATGAATTAAGGCAAGGTTATAACAAGTCACAGGCCAAAGCTCGAGGTGTCGTCCTCTTGCGCGAATACATGCGTGCAGACGTTTGCGCCATGCATCATTAGCAGTGACGGTTCCAGGATTTCTTGGTGGAGAGGGGGGTGAATGAATTCATAGAAAGTTGGTGGGGGATGAAAATAGAAGAAAAAATCAATCAATAAACTTTGCCGAAAGAGGCTGAAAAGGGAATTTTATCTCTAATTTTACTACGCTTTTGCGGAATAAATGTGTTAACAATAGGCAGGGCTGTTAACAAGGACTCAGCCTCAAGGCCAGGACAAGGTCTAAGGACTCAACCCTCAAGGCCAGGACCAGGACCAAGGACTCAACCCTCAAGGCCAGGACCAGGACAAAGGACTTGAAACTGGTCCTTAAGGAGTCCTTTTAAGGCCAGGACCAAGGCCAAGGACTAACATCCCTGACAATAGGTTGACAAGCAAAAAAGGTCATCCCCAGTTAGTTCTAGTAGACTTTTACCACAAAATTCGTTTTCACAAGCAACAAAAGTAACTCCGAAAGTCCGGTGGAGGGGATGCATTCCCACTCATCCCCCACGTGGAACCGCCACTGGTCATTAGCATCATTAGCCCCTACTTGCTCCAGGCGGTGACCAGTCTCTCCTTCAGTTCACTGACGTTGCAAACCTTGGTTTGGCAGACCGTCTGCTGCAAGCTTTGTAGTCCACAGGGTTCAGGTCTAAAGAATAGATACAAATATCGTCCAATGCAGTATGCTCCTAGCATGCCAAACGTGACGTCTAAGATTGACTTACACTGTAGACTGGAAAGAAATTCAATTTGTTAATCGCAATTATACAGAATTAGTAGCTCTCTTTTCAGTGGCGGTTCCACGTGGTGGGATTGTGTGGGGATGCATCCCCCCACCGGACTTTTTTGCTTGTGAAACCTATTTGTGGGCAAAAGTCTAGCAAAAGTACAACTGCGGACGAACTTTTTTGCTTGTCGACCTATTTTTTGGGTAAAAGGGTAGTAAAATCTGGGGTAAAATTACCTTTTGTCAGCCTTTTCGGCAAAGTTCATTGATTTTTCCTTCCATTTTCATCCCCCCACCAACATTCTATGAATCCATTTCGTCTCCCCCACCAAGAAACACTGGAACCGCCACTGTCTCTTTCTGTCTTCTCGTGGCGTTTACCTCCTTGACTTCCACTAATAAGGATACGTAGACACTTGTCTCTTCTAGACACTAGCAACTCCTAAGAATTGTTGTAACGCCTTTTGCCCTTTTGCCTTTCGCCTTTTGTCTTTGAAACCACACCGTTACAGTAGCTTAGCTTTTATGGCAAAGAAAATTTCCACAGTCAATCATACAATCAATTTTTATGTGACATAGGTGTCCATTTGAGCGTTTGGTTGAAGTATATTTGTTCATAATTGATTGTCAGACAAAATAAGGGCATGTTCCCATATGGAAACGTTGCCGGTTGAGTGCAGTGTTCCCATATGGGAACATGTCATTATTTATTGTATTATGTCAAGCGATGATTTCAATCGCAGTACATGTAATCAAGTCTCATGGTTCATAATCCTTTAAACTCAGCCAGTAGATACAACGTTCTGCACAACAAGAACAGAAATTACTCTAAAACACGTTCAGCAATAGTGCACCAAGTGTACAGCCTAACGCACTGATTGTAATTCAAGGACGAATGGTTGGTGTGTATAGGCTGCGAGTAGTCGGGTCCATAAGGTCGACGCCTTCCATACCTTCATTGTATCGCTTCACTACATGTGACTGTGTGACAGCAACTAATGGTCTGCCTTTCACGCGGCGTTTTACAGAGGGGACAGGCTTATGGGTGTAACAGTTGCTTGCAACATCTACCACAGCATTGTCAAACCATCTTGTGAAAAAACTTTCCTATAGCAACAGTATTCTAAGCTTCCTCTGGCAGACTTTGTCTTCATTGCGTTTGATTGTACGAGATGCTGTTTTGCATCACCAATTCTTTTCTCTCTCACAGTTCCTGATGCGCCAAAACCTCTTTCAGACAATGTATCCAAAAGCTTTTTATGAAAGATACTCACTTTTCTCCACTTGCTTTGCCCAATTAGGCCTACGTTGGCTCTTTTCTTCCTTTGCACAGGAGGGTCTTCTGTTTAGCTCTCACGGTTTCTGATTTTGCTTCTATTTCAAGTCCTCCGGCTGTTTCAAAGGCAACTTCATTTTGAAGATCTTCCGGAACTTTTTCCGAGTAGCTGTCAAATCCTCGATCTCTATCTGCTGGTCGGTGGCGGTCCTACATGGTGGCCCGGGAGCCCGTGTCCCCTTTTTGAATGCCTGCCCCCCAGTGGCCCCTGCTGGGACCCTATACTTACTACTACATACCTAGCAACAAATAGTTGGCCACAGTGTTTAGAAGTTTCCGCCCCAAAACTCCCCCCCCCCACTTGCCAAATCCTGGAGCCGCCACTGATGCTGGTGGAAGTACCACAATGGTTACAGGGTTGCAAACTGAACTGACAGGCTCTATAGCTTCTCCTGTGGTGGAAACATGGAAACATTGCATGCTTTTCTCCTTATGCGGTAACAACGTGTCCATCCCTGTGCAAGTGACGTAAAACAGATTATGAAGTCATCCGGCAACGTTCCCATATGGTTAACATGCACATTATGTGCAATAATGCGGACTTTTAACAAAAAGTAGCAGTTTATCAATCAATGCTATTACAAAACTGAAAGAATACTCAAAAAACACCTCTAAAAACAAACTTGGTTTTGCAGGAACACTCTTTGACGAAATGTATGAAAATATGTGACAGAAATTCTAATGGCTCGAGACTTATTTTTCAAAAATGTATATACAGTTACAATTAATATTATATATTAACTTTAGTGCCCACTTTATTATCACTCACATGTAACTCTTTTAAATAATCTACTTTGTGATAATCAAATATTAAATTTGAGTTAGTCATCAATTTCTTGCATTGTTTGTTAATGTTCCCATATGGGAACGTTGCCAAAAAGGGAATTCTCAGGGCGCTTTTATTTATCGGCAATACCTTTGATGGAACAAACGCAGTGGTGTAGCGAGGCAAAATGCCGCCCGGGACGAGAAAAAAGAAAAGTGCCGCCTCCGAAATTTTCCTGACAAGCAAAAAACCCCTTATCAAACTTCCAAAATTTCCCCCCGACAAGCAAAAAACCTTATCATCAACTTCCCGAAATTTCCTGGCAAGCAAAAAACGTTATCAACTTCCCTAAATTTACTAAATTTCCTTGGCAAGCAGAAAAACGTTATCGACTTCCCGAAATTTTTTACCAACAAGCAAAATAAAAACCTTATCAAAATTCAAAAATTCAAAAATCTCGAAAATGCCGCCCCTAGGGCAAGTGCCGCCTGGGGCGCTTCGCCTCCACTGCCCCTCGCTACGCCACTGAACAAACATAACGACGAGAGCAAATATTTTTATGGTAAAAACACTTATAATGCTTCATGTACGACAGTACGACTATCATTGTAGGATGAATCATGAAAATGCAACAACTAATACAACTAATTTGCTAATGACATCGAAACTAAATGATGGCGAAAACAGGCTTTTGACCGACCCTATATGCGATATTGTCGATTAATTGGAACAGACCCGAAGCCAGGGCGCCGAATGCAAAATTCCTTTTCCATCGTTATCTCGTTCATTGCATCGATCATTCGTAAAGGGAACCATTTAGTCGCTACATTAGTATCATTAGCGTTCTGTTGGACGCTCGCTCATCGTACACGGAACCGGCCTGTGAATGTTGAATTTGTGGCGCAATACATGTACAGTAGATGCCTTCTCTTGTTGCATCAGCAGACGCATCTGGAAAGTAAAATTAATTAAATTGTTTTCTCACAAAGAGCAGTAGCTAAACCGGAAAAGGTAAATTCACATTTCAATGTCGAATTCAATGGCGTAGTCATGGGACGAGTCAAGTAGACAAGGGGGTTGGGGTCCCGCCCACCACACCCCAATTCGAACCGAGGCCGGCCGTGAGATCCACGCAAACGCCGGTAGATGATTAGTTGGAGGAGGTATGTAGGGCCGCCGAGAGAAATTCCGGGCCCCTGGTCAGAACACTCGCGAGGCTCCTAAAGTGGCGGCGACCTTTCTTTTTGCTTGTCAGTCTTTTCAGGAGGCAGTCAAAACTTAAGGCCTGTCTTGTGCCTTGTTGACGGGCGCTCCAAACGCTCCTGCGTTTTCAACCCTAACCTAGCCTAACTGCGGGCCCGGCCGGACCCTCTACCACGGATATTTCTAGGATTGTGAATTTGGGGTGTCGACCTCAAATTGGGGTGTGTGTGTCCGGAGCTAATTAGTATGCATTTTGTATGCATACCATTGTCACATTACCTTCTTTTGAGGGGGTTCGACCTCAAATTTGGGTGAGTGGTGCTGGGGGTGTTAGGGGATATAAACATATCCCTGCCCCTACATATAGCAGGGCCCCTTGACATTTGTCCTCCGCCTCCTCTCGGCGAGCCTGGGGTATGGGTAGTATGAGATGGAGTAGAAACCACAAGGCACTTGAGGCGCCGGCCTTTCTCACTCGTCAAGACGAGTCGATGTGCCCCCCTATCCTGGAATCCTGGCTACGCCATTGGTCGAACTCAAAACAAATATGTTCCTCGAGTTATGAATTGATTTAAGCTCTCGACAGCCATACATTTCAGAGCTGCCAAATATTAGAATGCGCTGCCTACGTAATTGCGTTTGGGCTTTTCGAACTAAATACATTTCCGAGAAAGATGATGATGATGATGGTGGTGGTGGCGGTGGCGGCGGCGGTGGCCACTATAGTTTCTGCTGAGTTCAATTAATAGAGATAATGGTGACGACAAATGACTAAAAGATGTTGTTTCCTTGCATGAGTAGACTGTGAACACAGTTCTGATACATGGACGTATTGTCGTTATATCTATAAAGTCAATGATATTATGTGGGAAAATATTATTTTCTGCTCTCCGAAGACTGTTTCAACAATCATGATCACTGCTTCGTCGTCGTCGTCGTTGCTGCTGTTGTTGATGCTTTCAACGACAACGACACTTGCGGATGACGAGTTGATCTGTCAGAAGAAGGACATTACCTGTACAGTGGATCTGATGGCTACGAATCTTTTCAACCTGACCTACGTTGAAACGATTAAAAACATCCGATATGAATATGAAGACATGCCTGTCGATTGTCAAAGAGGGATTGGTAAGCAGTTGTCGATTTTTTAACATTAACAAAAAAGTATGTGAACCCGACTACACGACTGCCCAACAACTAAAATTGACGCATTAACTAGCAATCATCATCATCACCATCGTCGTCGCCGTCATCATCATCGTCATCATCATCGCAAAATGTTAGACTTCCACTAGAGGTGCGACGCGACGGGCATAAGCCAAATTTTCAACACCCTCAGGCGGTTTCCCATAATCAGTGTTGAGGTAGGGGGAATAAAGCCCCAAACCTTTGAAAATTAATGATGAATCAACGCTGTGACAGGTAAGATATATTTCCGGGTTAAACAATTTGAAATCGAGGTATTTGTAGGCCTCGATCTCAATTATCATCGATAACTGTGAATAATGAATATTATTAGTACACCGATTGTCAATCGGTGACAGTTCCCAAAATGACGTGGGAGACTGTTTTACTGCTCGATCGTTTGCAAATATTATAGAGTTTTGCGAAATGAATTGTCTTTAACTCGCCGCCTTTCCGTCAACCGACAGTCCATTCACAGCTGAGGGCGCTTGGTAGAAAAACAAAAAAGTGCTGATAAAGAAGTTGTCAACTGTTTTTTTCCCTAAAACTGTGATAAAATAACAAGAATTCTAGCTGTTAACCCGTCAAAATTGACGGAGAGAGTGGGTGGCTATCATCTTCCCCATATATTGCAAATGCTCATATTATCACTTATAACAATCTGAAAATATAAAGTGAATGCGTGATTGTTATTATTAACATTTTCCCAATGACCTCACTGGGTGGTCTTGCCCACCACAGGGGATGTACGCCATACCAGAACCTACGACCATGGTTTGGGTCTACGACTTCAAAGGGACCTGGTCTCCCACGGGGGTGCGCCCCCAGTGGGGCCTACGGACTCCTTTGGGCATACGGCTCCTTTTGGGCTTACGGTTCTAAAGGGATTGGTCTCCACGGGTGGCTGGACTTGGTCTCCCACGAGGGCTGAGCCTCAGTGAGGCCTATTGGCTCCTATGGGGAGCTAGGTCCCTGACGGGAGGATGCGCTCCATTGAGGCTTACGGCCCACACGGGGTAGCTACGCCCCAGTAGGGCCTACGCCTCACACAGGTGCTGGGGGCCCGCACAGGTGTTGGGGACCCACACAGGTGCTGGGGGCCAGTAGAGCCTAAGGCCCAACACGGGGCGTGCTAGGGCATGCGCCTTCCCCCAGTAGTGCAGTACAACGTGTGGCCAATCAGGACGCTTACCCGTGCGGTCAATTAGCCAATGAGGACGCTTCGTCAAACTCCGCCCATTATAACGTTTGGTTGCCTATTGCAACGAAGTCTTCCAAGTTCCAACATCTGCCTTGTAGCGTGACTGACAAACTTACCTAACCGGACAAAGAGAATGATTATTTAAGTTAATAATAATAATAATAATAATAATAATAATAATAACGCTATTTCCCAGATTAGGTGGCCTTACAATAAATCAATTAGGAAAGTGGCCGTTTTAATAAATCATCATCCACGAATGATGCATCATATATATTTCATCAAAATTTGGATAAATTACTTAGAAAGGTACTGTCTAAGTATGGATGAAGCGATTTTGAAAAATTATTAGAAACACATAGTATAACAAAAATGCACGGCCACCTTATCCAAAACTAAACCATAAAACCCGTATAAAAGGGCCGGCCCTTTTCCCGTGCATTTTCCTATACTGAAATGTTTTCGACGATTGCACGGTAAAGGGCCGGCCCTCTAATGGGGTATCAATAGAGAAAATTATATATAGGCCTACCATAGCTAGCTAAACCGTACAAGAGGATAAAATAAGCTGTTATTACTATAAATATAGGGCCTATATATAGGCCTATATGTCAGTGTAAGTAAGTAAGTGGGTAATCTAGACTCATGGACTACGGGGAAACTGACAAGGCCGGGGGGTAAAGTCAGCTAGGGGTCTGTGGGAGAGCTGTAAGTATGTAGTTTGCCAAAATTTCCGGGGCGTGGGGAATTTGAAATATCCGGGAAAAGACCATTTCCCCCTCACGGAAACAGTCTACTTATAAATATTCAAACATATGATAATCATTTAATATATATTTATATTATGCGCATATACGTATTTATGTATACTGTAAATGCCACTAATATATAATATGATATATATGTGACAGCAAGTATAAAAATATAATATGCAATATTTAATAAAGCATAGGCCTTTATGAAAATAGATAATGATAAATGTGCTATCTGCGCGGCAATCGGATATGCTGCTAGTCCATATAATATGCTGATCATATCACCATATATACATATATTATAAGGATATATATATTAAGTGCATTAAAAATAACTATATATACCGTATATAATCTCTATACATATTATGCGCATATGTGTGCCGATAATAATATTTATGACACATATATATATGTGTATATATATATATATATATATATATATATATATATATATCAACAGCATACATGATATATTATGACAGCACATATATAGATACAACAGCATACTTAGTCTCATATACATATATATATATATATATATATATATATTAAAGCAGCATAATTATATAATATTAGTATGATATATACCTGGCAGCATGTATATGGCAGCATATATATAGCATGTACTTATGCTATATGAAATGTATAGAAATGCTTATCATGTATAGTCTCATATACATATATATATATATATATATATATTAAAGCAGCATAATTATATAATATTAGTATGATATATACCTGGCAGCATGTATATGACAGCATATATATAGCATGTATTTATGCTATATGAAATGTATAGAAATGCTTATCATATATATATATATATATATATATATATATATATATATATATATATATATATAACTGCCTTCGTTGCTCCGTTCGTGCCAAACTTCTGAAAGTGGATGGATAGGGCTTCAAAAATGGAGATAATATATGTGTATGTATATAAATATATATATATATATATATATTCTGCTCTAAGTTTTCAAAGTTTCAAAGTTGTTACCACTGCACTCTTCTATCTATAGCTTTATATGCATATATACTTATATGTGTCTATGTAATGGACGCATATATATAATATAAAATGGACGGAAAGGGCTTACAAAATGGATATAATAGATACATAGAACTTGTCATTGATCATGGAATAATGTGCAAGGCGAGCTGGTCGAGTTTGCAAGAGAGTCCGTGAAATAATTTTTCCTGAACCAGCTCGGAGATGTAAGCGCCCAGACGGAGACCCACAACGAGTTTTGCCAGAAATTGTATCAAATCCCGCAACAATTGGTCGCCCAGAGGTTGTTAGTACAAACATTTGTAGATACTATATATAAGTAAGTAAGTATACTGTATATCTAATTAATTAATTAATTTAGTATTAAAGGTAATTGAACTAATCATGACAATCCCAACCATAGGAACTGAACCATTGGTCGACAAAGTAGCCCAAAAGCCGCCCTATCATCAAAATACTGGGACTTGTTTATCGGTAAGGTATTTTTCCATAAAAGAAACTGTTCGCGTCAAACCGCCTCCATCTAGGCCTAAATTAGCTATAGCGCCGTGATGATTACATTACGAAAGACAACTCTTTCCAATTATAATCATTTATTAAGACATATAAAACGTGACGTCATGAGCACAATAAGTCCTTTAAACAAGACTTTTCATACTCAATTGACATTTCACTTTACAAGGTTCATTTTCCCCTGTCAATTAAATCAAAAAAGCACTAAGCAGCTTCTGTTAACCTATACACAAAAAAACAATAAATCAAAGCATTCTAAATATCTGCCTTACTTAACAAAACCAATAAGTATTCTGACAGTAAAACACAGAAATACACCCAACCGTAGCAACTTTATTCAAGACATCAAAACATGAGCTCTTACTGGCATTGGAAAAGATATCTAAACAGTATATTTATTCATTGTCAAAACAAATAATACTACGAAATAAATCAAATCTAATGATTAATGTATTGTCCATAGTATTCATCAGATCTCGGATAAACAACTGTACGTACTAATGCTTTTTATGCTTGAACAATAACACACAACAAATATACTGGTTCTCTCCAAATATTATTTAATATTTGCCGCTAATCTAGAAAAACACACCCAATAAAATCTGAAAAAATCATAACACACAACAAATTTACTATTTTCTCATCTCCATTCCTTAATGATCAAACCCAAACAGAAACATGAGACATCTCTCAAAAACAACTATTGCACAATGCACATAAGGATCTTTTTATAATCAATGAAAATATAATTCCATAACTAATGTTCCTTGTCCTCACTCTAAATCAAATCAATTTTTTGTTTACCAATAAACAAAAGAAACAGCAAAACAATGTCATTGCCTACTAACACACAGCAGCACAAACTAATCTCCGCACTAACACAAAACATTAACCAATTTCAATAAGCAGCCAATCAATGTCACTGCAGATCAACACACACAAAAAATAATTATTCACACTAACCCAAAACACTACTTAGAACGATCCACAAAATCATCATGCAATTTTTTAATCCAAAAGTGCAATCCATAAATCCAAATAACAAATAGAACATAAAACTTCCCTTATCAAATACAATTCTACAAAATCTTTCACCCCTTTTACACATAGAATCCAAGGTCATATATATTTGATTCAAATGACCTTCAATGCATAACAACCACCTTGTTACCTTACCGAAACAAATCACCTTTGACTTGACACTGGTTAGCAACAGCAAATTACCGATCATGTAATCTACAAACAACTCATCACGATAATAAACTACTAAGAAAGACTAAAACGCTGTGGATTGACAACTTTGGAAAAAAGAACAAGAGGGGATCTAATTGAGACTACAAAACACTAACAAACAAAGTGGATGTACCAAGAGAAGGTTATTTACAACTAAACAATATGATGGTACCCGAGAATGCAGCATGAAACTGTTTAAGAAGCGGATTGGGAGATACAAAAAGAATTTGCTTAGTGCGAGAGTGTTGGACAGATGTAATGAGTTGGATGAGAAGGTAGTAATGGTATCTAGTGTGGATGATTTCAAAATAAACCTTGGTACTATAGTATACTAGATTGGATGGGCTAAATATAGTGGTTCCAAAACAGGGCAGTGGCGGATCCAGGATTTTGGACCAGGGGGGTCAAATTTTGAGAAATTCAGGCCAAAATTTCCTGACGACCTTTTTTTTGCTCTCCGCACAAAATTTCGAAGTTGCAACTCTAAAAACGAACGTAGTGACGACCTTTTTTTTTGCTTTTTCACTGGCGTCGCTGCACATTGCCCTGTTTATTTACCAAAACAATATTACATTATTATTTCTGAAAACAGGCCACTTTCCTTCAAAAATCACGTCAGGGGGGTCAGCTGCCCCCCTGACCCCCTGACCCCCCGCTAGATCCGCTACTGAAACAGGGGATACCCTTCTGAACCACTGTAAACATTGTTGTTATTTATTATTATTGGGCCGAAACTATAACCACTAACTGTCAGATTAACTATTGCATCGAGAATTCGTCAAGGCGAATTTGTTTCCTTTTGCAAAGGCTTTTGCTCGTTAAGAACTTTGGTTCGTATGACTGTCCAGTCATGTACGATATCTGCGTGCCGCTCCTTGAAACGCAGAATATCTTTCTTACAAGGTAGACCAGCGTTTTCCGATATGTGTCGATGAAAATATTGACAAACGGTCCGTGTATGCTCTTGATTCCAGCGAGTGAATTTCCTCTTTTTTGCCGGAGGTGAATTCTGTGATCCAGAGCTAAAAGATAAATATCTAAAAATTAAGCTAAAAAGGTATACATTACGTAGGCCTAAGTGTAGCCGTTAATATTTATTAAATAATAATAATTAAGACTTTTCCCCTTACCTCTCCTTTACTGGAGCATTCATGAGCATTTATAATTAATCAATCCCACGAATCTGTAAGGCTTTCGCAACTAATAGACTAGTACATATAGTGACAATAATGACTCTGATGGCCTATCTGAGTTTCTGTTTTTCAATGCATATTTGTTTTGAAATGTTAAGTACACAGTCACATTACGATCTTGACATCTGGATATTTTATAATCGTAAAGTGCAGATGAAACAGTTTTTCTTACCCGATAGAAATGATTTGGCTCCATGTCTGTTCAGAAAATCTTCAGATGTGTCAACGTCACGTGTAGATAGCTTTTCTTCAAAATTTCGGCTTAGACAGCAATGCTTGCGCAACGAATACGATGACCGTCTGTGACTGTGCGCGCGTTGGTCGGACTATATATATACACAGCCGTTCCAAATAGACCGGCTGTCTCCCAGTTTGACATAATTATACAAGACTTTCGTTAGACTTTTGTTCCAAAGGTACAATAGTATCATACTAGATTACTAGTAGTAAAGAATCTATTGAGGACCGCCTGTCACTACCGTTAAAAATTCCTCTGGCAGAATGTCTGATGAAGCCTTATCTCTCCGTATCGTGCCTTACCTCCCCGTATCGGGCGGATTGAGTATAGGCTATAACTAAATCTGCCTGTCTGCGTTAAACCATTGCTGGAGCGATTTTGGGAAATCTTCCGCTCTCGGGGTCTTATCAAGGCATCTGGCTGATTTTCTGTGAATGCGTTATCTGTTCGTATCGATTAATGAATTTTCCTGTCACAGTGAGGGGAGAGTGACTTCATGAACTTGACTTGTAGTGCGAATTGGCCGAGTGTTTATCTTAATATCAATTCCTTATCGATTATGTAACTGTAGATTAGGCTATGTTAGCAGGTCGATTCGCAATTTCCTATTTTGACGTTGAATCAAGTTCAATCAACGATACTCCGCTGACCGCTATGCATGGTCTAAACTGAAGTGTTGAGGGTTGATCGCCAGCTGGATCTTTGCTTATCTTAAGCGACCACCCATTGACATTGATTCTTTTAAACTGGGAAGGGTTTAGGGCTAAGGTGTCTGTCCAAAACAGGGGTGGGGTGTAGGAAAATCCCTGGCAGATATAATACGACAAGCGATCGAAGAATCATCTGCCCACGACACAAGCGACCGTTATCGGATCGAACGCCAGTATGCACAGGCGATGGATACAATTGAATTCAACCTACACTGTCAGATAAGCGGGTAACCCATGAACTAGCACAAGGGCGCGGCGCGGAGAGAGAGACAGAAAGAGAGAGACAGACAGAGAAAGAGAAAAACAGATAAAGACAGAGACAGAGAGAATAAAACTGACAAAAAATACAGATTTAGTGACGGATAGAGAGAGAGAGTGAATAATTATTATTATTATGCGTTAAGCGTTTCAAATTACTGTTTAGATACCAATAGGCATCATGTTACAGGTTGAAATGTTGCATGCATTCCTCCGAGGCCTACAAGGTTTTAGCGAAGTAAATGGACAGACAATTTTTAATTTCGGTATTTACGCCAAAACAGTTACAACTAATTGTGATAGTCGCTATTGCCTAGAAATTTCGTTAAGGCGAATTTTTTTGGCCTTTCTGCGAATGCTTTCTGCTCAGTAAGAACTTTCGTTCTGATTACTGCCCATTAATGTGCGATATCGGGATGACGTTGTTGGAATCGCAAATTATCTTTCTTGCATGGTAGACCAGACATGGACTTGGGTTCATTTTTAAAACCCAACCCTAAAAAAACATCAACCAAACCCAACCCACGTAAAATTGAAAATATCTGACGCAATCCAACCCATCACTTTTTCAAACCCAACCCAACCCACGGAAACTGGGCTACATGACAACGCAAGCCAACCCATCACTAGTCAAATTCAACCAAACCCATGCATTAAAATTTGTTAAAAACGTATTTGATCGTAAGCAGTAAGTGAAGAAACGTTCAACAGACTAAAAGTCTCGCTCAGACTGAGCTGAGCTGGCTGAAATACAAGCAGGGTTGTTTGAGTAACACAATGTCAAGGGGCCGTCCATAAATGACGTCCATAAATTATATAGTCGGGATACTTTCGTTATGATACTTTCGATAGATATCATACCGTTTAGTATGTTCTTAACCCATTTGATAACCCTAGAGGCGGGTGCACTAACCCTAACCGACACAGGATAAAAATTGATAGATATCCAAACTGTAGTCGGGTTAGTTTAGATAGATATAATACAGTTTCGTTAATTCTACTAACCCTTTGCTTTGGGAGGGGCTTATGTCCGGGGGGGCTAATGTCCGGGGGGCTTTTGTCCGGGGGCTTATGTCCAGGGGCTTATGTCCGTACCCCAGTCGGAATACTTTCGTTATGATACTTTAGATAGATATAATACCGTTTAGTATGTTCTTAACCCATTTGATAACCCTAAAGGCGGGTGCACTAACCTAACCGACACAGGATAAATTTATTATTATTATTGATAGATATCCAAAATGATATAGTCGGGATAGTTTAGATAGATATCATACAGTTTCGTTAATTCTACTAACCCTTTGCTTTGGGAGGGGCTTATGTCTGGGGGCTAATGTCCGGAGAATAATGTCCGGGGACTTATGTCCAGGGGGCTTATGTCCGTACACCATTTAAAACATTTCTTCTAAGATTTGTAAACTTTATAAGATTTTAAACGTTGCTAAGTTGTTTTAAACAATATACGATTTTAAAATTTCAAAGATTGTGTAATTTTAACATGGAACATAGGGGTCAGCGCTTTGTGACGTCTTTTTTGAGGAGGTCTGGCTTTTTGTGACGAAGTGTGACGGGGGAGGGGGTCAAAATGGTCCAAAATCGCGTGACGTCAGTTATGGACGGCCCCCAAGTTCATGTTGGGTTGCTTGTTACAACCCAACCAAACCCACCAATACATTAACCCAACCCAATCCAACCCACCAAAAATTAAAAAACTGTGACCCAACTCAACCAAACCCGACCCAACCCATGGGTGGACCCAGCCCATGTCCATCGTTATCGTAATCGTTCTTGACATTTTCTATAGCGCCGCATCATGGCCAAGGCCAAAGTCAAAGGTGCTGCCAACAACGTTGACAAGTCAATGCAGAACGTAAGATGTTAGTCTACGAAAAATCCGCTCCGATGGTCGTGGTGTCTGGAAAAAGTTCGTTGCATGTCTGTGGTAGACCAGCATTATCCGAAATGTGCTGGTTGAAATATTTGCAAAACGGTGCGCGTATCATAATATGCAATAAACAAACCAAACCATGAAAAATTTATTAAAATAATCAATCGATTAATCGTTCAAACGATCTATGTATGTGCATCGATCGATCTTTCAATAAAGAAAGACGAGAGGTTTTTCCATAGCGCCTATGGAAAAAAAGATTCGAAGCGCTCTACAAATGGGATTATTTTTGAGACTTTGGTTATTTTTGCATAATTGCAAAACTATATGAAGGAAAAAACTATATGAAGGAAAAGTTTCGCAAACGAGGGGTTTTAATTTTCTCTGAATTATTTCAAAAGTCAAAGTATGAAGGTTGTGTGTTTGCAGATTGCTGTATTGTACGTATTCTATGGATGAACCCCAATTGGATAGACCTGAAGTGACATTAACATATTTCAGGGTCAAAGAGCTGCCATGCATCGCCTTTTCCTACCAACCGGCTTAGGTACAAGTGCACCAAGACGGTCATTGTTGTCAGCCCAATGTCCAACCGGCGGCTCAAGGCCCCTCAGGGTCCATCTGCCCGTCAAGAGATTACGCTGTGCATGGGTAACTGGGTCAACTGAACTTGAGTTTCGAAAGCATACAGGTGTAAGGAATTTTAATGTTAAACGTGGTAAAACACACACACACACACACACACACACACACACACACACACACACACACACACATATATATATATATATATATATATATATATATATATATATATATATATATATATATATATATATATATATTTCAGTTCAAGTGTGTAATAAGTCATTACACGAATTCCTAGCAAATACAAATACAGGAGTAGTAGCTTTACGAGTACTTAGTTAGTTTATGTCTCTCACGTCTAGTTGCAAATAAATTTTCTCATCGCAAACTAACGCTGCATTTACTAGAGCTGCTGTTGTGGTCCTTGTGGAAGCACGTTTTTTGGGTTCTTTCAAACGTAAGCATGGAATCCTAGATTAATCACCTTGACGGTTAACTGGTCAAACGCCAAAGTCTGCCAAAAAAGCAGACAATACATCTGCTTTAAATCTTGCCAGACCAGCTCTCTCTCTCTCTCTCTCTCTCTCTCTCTCTCTCTCTCTCTCTCTCTCTCTCTCTCTCTCTCTCTCTCTCTCTCTCTCTCTCTCTCTCTCTCTCTCTCTATATATATATATATATATATATATATATATATGTGTGTGTGTGTATGTGTGTGTGTCTGTCTGTCTGTCTGTCTGTCTCTCTCATTTTATCTATCTACCTAGATGTCCCTCATTCTCTGTCTGCCTCTCTTTCTCCGTCTCTTTCTTTATCTGTCTTTCTCTCTTAACATCGATTTATCTTGTCGCTTTCTCTCTTCCTTTCTATATGTGTGTATATATTATTAATTAGACAATTTTATATAGTGCTGTATGTATATGTATGTATGTATGTATGTATGTATGTATGTATCTATGTATGTATGTATGTATGTATGTATGTATGTATGTATGTATGTATGTATGTATGGTGTACGGACATAAGCCCCGGGGACATAAGCCCCGGGGGACATAAGCCCCCGGACATTAGCCCCCGGACACAAGCCCTCCCAAAGCAAAGGGTTAGTAGAATTAACGAAACTGTATGATATCTATCTAAACTATCCCGACTACATCATTTTGGATATCCATCAATTTTTATCCTGTGTCGGTTAGGGTTAGTGCACCCGCCTCTAGGGTTATCAAATGGGTTAAGAACATACTAAACTGTATGATATCTATCCAAAGTATCATAACGAAGGTATCATGACAAAATGGGGGCTTATGTCCTAGGTTATCACTTTTTCGGGTTTACACCGGGGGCAATGTCCGGGGATGCTTATGTCCCCGGGGTAGCTTATGTCCCCTGAGTTTATGTCCTGGACTCGTATGTATGTGTGTCTCCGTCTGTCTGTGTCTTTCTGTATCTCTTGAGTTCTGTGTATCGCTGTCTGTCTGTCTCCCTCTCCCTCTCTCTTTCTGTATGACCTTGTGTCTGTCGCACCAACTGTCTATCACTCTCTGTCTCCCCTTTTATGGCTCCTCTCCTCTCTCTCTCTCTCTCTCTCTCTCTCTCTCTCTCTCTCTCTCTCTCTCTCTCTCTCTATATATATATATATATATATATATATATATATATATATATATATATATAATATAATATAATATATATATATCGCTTCCTCTACATCTCTACATCAATGTTTGGAATGATGAAAAGAACAATAGTGGGTCGAGACAAAGAGATAATCATAAAACTATATAAGAATGTAGTAAGGCCTCATCTAGAATACTGTGTTCAGGCATGGAATCCATTTTATAAAATTATAGAGCCTTTAGAACACGTGAAAGACGAGAAACAAAGATGGCCAGTAGATGCCATAATTTTAGCTATGAAAAAAGACTTGAAAACTGTGGATTTACAACATTAGAATGGAGAAGAGAGAAGGGGATTGGATAGAAACATATAAAATAATGACTGAGAAAGTGGATGTGCCATTCGATCGGTTTTTCCATTGGCACGCTATAGCAGCACAAGAGGTCACAAATGTAAGTTGTTTATGAAGAGGGTGAGACCAAGAAAGAAACTTTTTTAGTGCGATGTTTGTGGAACAGTATGCAAAATTTGAAATTAATAGTTCCGAATTTGAACTCTGTAGGAATAGTAGGATAGATAACATAAGACTGCTGCGCTGTTACTGAGTGACTTGTTGACTTAAAAGTGACTAATCAATAATTAATCTATGGCTCTTTCTCACTTTCCGCTGGCAGCAAAATTTATGTGAATCGGGATTGTGATTAATCAGGTTTATGAATAGAGATTCCGTTGTTTTATAGTTAAGCAACCTACGTAGGAACATTAATAATGTCGCATAATATTACAAATAATATGACGGTCGACTAAGGTTGAAGGAAGCCAGTTCAATTCAGGCAATCTGTCTGTTCGTCTCCGTCTCTCTGTTTATCTCTCCTGTCAGTCAATTTCAAGTTAAAGAGGATAACAAATAATATGACGGTCGACTAAGGTTGAAGGAAGCCAGTTCAATTCAATGTAATCTGTCTGTCTGTCTCTGTATCTCTGTTTATCTCTCCTGTCGGTCACATTCAAGTTAAAGAGGATTACTAATAAACGCGGGCAAGGTGTTGAAGCCCAAGCATGTAAATTACCCTTTGTTCAAGCCATGTCTTAATTGGCAGCCTTGATGCAGCTATAACTTAGACTATAACTTTCCAATTATTCGTCAAATCGTCCACGTTATTCCCTAGCTGCCGTTACTCCTAAATTTTATATGATATAGGCTTACGAAGGCACTTCCGCCCGGGTTGAAAAAGGAAGAAGCCACACACATGTATGCACCCAAACACGCACATAAGAAGTGTTAAATTGAATGCTTTCAAACTTCTGTTTGTATATTAGACTGCCTGTTTTTATGTCGGTCTATGGGTTGGTGTCCCTCTTCATTTCGCAGCCAGCCATCCAGCCGCTCGGTCGGTCAGTCAGTGAGTCAGCAGTCAGTCTATCTTTCTGTCTGTCTGCCTGTCTGTCGGTCTATCTCTGACTGTAGCTCTTTATCTCGGTGTATCTTTCCTCTCTCACTCTCTCCCTGTCATTCTCTCAAGGTCTGTCTGTCTGTCTCCCTCTCTCTCTCTCTCTCTCTCTTTTTCTGTCTATTCCTCTCTGTCTATTCCTCTGTGTCCCGGTCTCCTTTCTCTGTTATGCCTCTCTGTCTCTCTATCCTTCTTTCCATCTCCCCTTCTCTGTCTTTCTCTCTCTCTCTCTCTCTCTCTTTCTTCATCTCTGTCATCCAATCACTCTCTCCTCTTTCTCTCCATCTCTGTTTATCTGTCTCTCTGTATGTCTGTCTGTCTAGCCACGTCTGTCTGTCTCTCTCCATCTCTGAGTCTCTCTCTCTGTCTGTATCTTTTTCTCTTCGCCTGTCTCTCTCTCTCTCTCTCTCTCTCTCTCTCTCTCTCTCTCTCTCTCTCTCTCTCTCTCTCTCTCTCTCTGTCTGTATCTCTCTCAGTCTCAGTCTGTCTACTTTTCCAACCCTCTCTGTTTTTCTGTCTTTCTGTCTGGCTCTCTCTGTGCGCGTTTTTTCTGTCTCTCTCTGTCTTTCTATTTACAGTGACTGACTGACTGACTGACTAATAGTGACTATTAACTGATGGAAGGAATATTTATCTCAGCTGGTGGGCGGAGTTTATTGGGCACGGTAGAATGTGCTCTAAGCCGGCCGGGCTGCACAGGCCTCCACCTTTATATTCCGGCCTTTGGGGGCGGAGCTGCTAAGGAGTTATACTTTATGTTATCATTTCGGAAAGCGGTTATTTTTTTATGCATATATCGATTTCGTCGGAAATCGATGCGTGCCGCAGTAAATTTTTATCAAATTCGACGCATGTTCATGCATTAATTTAGTATCAATAGTAAAATTTAAGACATAATTTCATTTTCGTCAAGAAAAAGACATTTTGTGGAAGGCCCTTTAATCCCGCTTTTAATAAATTCTAGTATAATTCAATAATAATTTCTCAATTTTTCCTTATTTATTTCTTACAATATTGACATTTTTTTCAAAAAAACACAGTTCCCTATTCAACTTCGAGGATCACTAAGCACGTTGGTATATTTCAATTGCAGTTAATTTCCTGTATTCTTGGTTCAGTTGGTAGCTAAAAGTTAGGTGGCCGCTAGAACGGCCACAATCCTGACACGGCCGCTTAACCCCGGAATTTTGACCACGCGAAGGCCACATAACCGGGTCTTAATACTTATAATAATAATAATAATAATGTTTTAAAGTAGTCTAGAAGGCCAAGTAAGCCTATGTTAAATCTCAAAATCTCATGTTATATATATGTATGTTGTATATAAATATCATCATTGTTGTCAGGACCTATATACTGTATCAGAACTGGCCATGGTTGGGTTAACCCTTGGGTTTGGTTGGGTCAGACTTTACCATATCTGTGGTGAGTTGGATTTGCTCAGAAAATAAGTCAGGGCTGTTTTCCTTGCGCTGGGTCAAGTAACCCTATTTCCGGCATGGGTTGGGTTGGGTTGGAGATTTGATGGGTTGGGTTGCGTTCTAAAAAAATGGACCAACGGACAACTCGGCGATATTATATGCTGTACTATACTGGACTACTGATGATTGCAGCCTTATGCAAAGAATTATTCACCACATTCGGCGTCTACCAGTCGAAAGTAACTTGGCCTCTCACTGAGATTGGAACGAGGCGAGCGATACGCTGTCCGTACGCACTCGAAGGCAAAGACCGGTACCTGTATCAAGATTGTCTTCTGAACGAAAACTACGAAGCGAATTGGGAGAACTTTGTTGACGATACCTGCCCGATGCCGCCTTTGATCGAAGAACTGGAAAGAATTTACCTGGTGAATTAAATTGTTATGCCTCTAGATTAACTGATCTATTGACTGTTTATTGTATTAAATATCCATGGACGTATTTAGAAAGACTTAAAGGGGTATGTTGAAATTTAAGAAGTTCGAAAAATAACTTTTATTCTATGTTCTTCAATTACACACAGTTTAAGTTTATTAATAATACCACCTGATTAACTCAATTTTGCTCCATAATTGTTTGACAGACGAAAGCTAATTGTAATTTCTAACGACGCAGCAACGAAACATTTATTAGGCCTAATTATGGAGCGCATAATTTCTTAAAGTTTCCTTCACTTTACTACAATTTTACAAATTACACAAATTATGCTATGAAGCAAATATCCCCTAAAACAAATTTTAAAATATTTTGTGGTACAAACGAAGGGAAGGACCAAAGGCCAAAAACCAAAGGGGTATGCTATGGATCAGGAGCATATCCCCTAAATACGCCACTGTAAATATCTTTAGTAACATATTAATTATTCGCCTTTTTCGTTAAAGAGAACAACTTCAATTTGTCTATGAACCCGATACTCCAGACTTTGCGTGTTTTATTTTTATTTTTATCGATGTGGAGTACTTGAGAGGGACCTCGTAAATGGCATTGGAAGACATTTTTCTGTTTTTCGCACTCCAGCACATGTTGATATATTTTGAGCGTTATAGAAACGGAACAAAGTATATAAAGACACCATTTTGAGTGAAAGCTCATCCGGTTTTGTTGAAAGATTTCGAAAACCTCCAGCAAATGTTGATATATTTTGAGCATTAGAGACGGAATAAATTATAAACACACCTTTTTGAGTGATGTACATTTTATTTAACTGCCCAAGAGCTATTAACTCCGCCATAGCCGGTGGCAAGCCCTGGTTGAGAAAGGAGGAGCCAAACACACATACAAACACACATAGACGCCCATCGTCTTTGATACGGACCCGTCTATAAATAAGCACAACACACACACACACACACTCAGTAGTATTCTTGTTTGCTCTTAATGAGTTGATTTTTCTGATTTATCTGACAACCAAGTTGTACCAATTTTAAGTTTTGCCATTTTTGATTGATCAGCAAGAAAAAGAGTTATACGGAGAAGACCAATGTCTCTCTCTTGAAAGCGGGTTGAAGGAAATTGTCCGCATTCGTCGGAAGTACCCGACTCACCCGGTTTTGCCGAAAGATCTCAAAAAACTCTTGAGTTTATACCTCATTTGGATAAATCAATGCTACATGGAGTATTCAGAGGACGCACTGGGAATCGTTGGCTGGGATGTAGCAAACGTTTTGCTCGACAAATCCTTTGAGAATCTGTGGTTCTCAGAGACATACGCAAAGTAAATACAAGAATAAGAAACATGCCAGCTCTTTTAAATTACTTGCTGCTTACCTCCAAGTGAGCCATAGGACAGACGTCTATGCCAGTTCCTAAAAGCACTTAAGACATCTTATCAGGTCTGAAAAAATTGAGAAAAACTGGGGAAGGAACCGCTCTCCATAGCGGTGCGAAAATTAATTTGATTGTTCATCGCCAGTGTAATGTAGGCTAAATGTCCAACTGGCTTTATTGCAAGCAGGGCCGGATTAAGGTCCGAGTGGGCCGGGGGGGGGGCTGAGAAAAAAAAGGCCGTCGCCTATACTGAAAATCTCTGACAAGCAAAGAAAAGGTTATCTCCCTCCTTCCAAATCGTGCTGACAAGCAAAAACAGTTTATCTCGAAAATCGGTGGGCCTATTTTCATGATGGGCCGGGGGGCTACAGCCCCCTCTGCCCCCGCCTTAATATGGCCCTGATTGCAAGCGTCCATTTCTTTGCAGGAAATATGAAATATTGAAACGTTCATTTTATTGTCATATTCTATGTCATTCGAGCGCTTTCTTATTGTGACTCTGTGAACGCCAGCAGCGTGTTACCGGTTCTTGATAAAAGTAGAAAACTTGTCAAATACCACACAAGCTAGTATGCGTTTCAATTGGCAAGATAACGGCGGTTGCAATGCAGAATATTGTGAAGAGTTACTGCCTTGTATTTTAGACAAGCGCTTTAATTAATAAACAACGATTGCTTCTTACTATAATTTTCAATGATCTTTAATCCTGACCCCGAAATTCTCTGACCGAGTTCATTTCCAGGTTAATCTTCTCACTGGATCGACTGTTTCCGAATTGTGTGAGCAGTTACTTTCTTTACGAAGGTTCCAAACTATATGCCTATTCACGAAGAAGATTTTCCACACGCAATCTTACGACCGCGAAAGATGACTCCAGCTATGCATCGGTTGCTATTGAAGGTAATAATAATTAATAACGAAAGACGCAACGTATACCAAGCGACTTGTGCTGTCTTTAACCATTTTAATTCCAAGATTTTTCTTCTTTCGGTTATTCCTTGACAATTCGTCACGTCTTCTCCAGAAGCCGATCTAATACAATACAGAAACGCTGTCAAATTAAAAGTAAATTAAATACTTATAAAAACTTTGGTATTTGATTTTTAGATACGTCAATGTTGCGAAATATTCGTCTGATTTTCATAAGGGATGCCTGGAAAAGAGCTGCAGGTAACGATGTATCGGTGCACGCTGTAGTTCTATTTTCGGATTATAAAAACGTTTTGGTCGCAAGGCAACAAATTTTACACGATTCTAATATATGGGCGGGAAGATATATATCATGGGCAGGCACGCCGACGACACGGGTTCAATATATCGATATATATAATGAATATATGAGTAAAACATGAATTCTTATAACACATAAGCCATATGTATTTGTTAATTATGGCAACAGTCTATTGGTATAAACAGAAAAGAATAATTTAAAACACTATTTACGGGCTCAGAGCTTAAAATTAGTATAAACAGAAGAACTAATAAAGAACATTTGGGCAGAGCTTAAAATTGTGTCTGATTGAGTCATTATAAGGAATTACTAGAAAAGCAGCCTTAACAAAACTTAGATCCAATTGTAGGAGTTTTTCAAGAAATAACAATTTGCGCAATTTAATTTGGTGCAAAACAATTTGCTCCAGCTTGGTCAGTATTTGCTTATTTGGAAAAAACCTTGGTTCTTGTATTAAAACAGTCATGTCATACGACGAACGAGATACTGTGCAATGCTACTTTGGAGTAGCCGAGGTTACATTTAATTTTAATAGCAAGAATATTATCGCGTTATTTAAATCGCAAACGTGAGTAAAACGAAAGAATTCAGATGCCTTAATATTGACTGCGAATTAAATTTCCTTTATGAACAAGACATTAATTCTCATTATATTTAGTGCCGTACTACTGGGATATTGGATCAATGGTCTTTGTCACGTTTGACGTCATTCAAGACCAAGAAGTGGCGAATAATACAATAACGATTTCATTTCACCATCCAGATTACCGCCTGGTAAGCTGGTGTTCCTATAGATAGTATACTATGGCATGTAGTAAAGTTTGGCTAGTATTCTATTAAGATTTATATTATCGACATTATTATATATTTTTCTAGATTAATTTTTGATCCAAAGAATAAGAAATGAAACGCCACAGATGTATTGATGGGATCAAAAGAATGAAGGAAGAAAGACTCCCATAAGCACTATACAACTATGTTGAAGGGAAAAGGAGAAAAGGAAGACCAAGAAAAACATGGATAAACCAGGATCAGAAGAAATGCAAATATCACCACCAATAGGAAAGACGGAAGGAAAGAAAGAAGAAGAAGAAGAAAGATATATTTTTCTAGATTAATTTTTGATCCTTCAAGCCACCGATGTATTGATGAACCAATCGGTATATCACCATGTACAGTAGATATGCATGCTGGATTCCGAGCTTTGGGGCAGGCGCTGATCTTCGTTTGCAGACAAACAGAGATGACGTGGGTTGCGCCATTAATATGGAATAGTTTGACATTTTTATTCCATGCCCACGTTTAATTTTACAGCTTCATTCTGCCGCCCATTTCTCAATCCCAGAAAATGGCATTCAAGTAGCATATAATTATATGCTAAACGCCAAACATCCATGTTCTGTCATCAGCAGTGGCGTAGCGTGGTCTTGTGCCGCCCATGGCTCCTGAAAAAAATACCGCCCAATCTGGCTGTTCTTATGCCTGACAAGCAAAAAAAGGTCATCAGCTATATGAAATGGGCTGACAAGCAAAAAAAGGTCATCACCGCTCAATTTGCCGCCCCTCCACATGTGCCGCCCATGGCTCGAGCCATAGTAGCCATTGGGACGCTACGCCTCTGGTCATTAGTTCCAAAAATGATATACAGCATGCATTAAAACAATCATAGGATACTACGAGATACTGATTCATTGTGGCCTGTCAACTCAAGTACTTTAAAAGGCCATTATAATATAACAGGGCGTTTCAAAAGAAATTTTCACTGTATCCTCGTGGTTTCCTGGATTCAGTCTTGCCATTAACCTCATCGGATCGCCAGTTGTCAAGAGTGGCATGACGTACAAAATCTAGTAATTTTTATATCTATGCTTTAGTTGTTTACTTCCTGCGCAAAGTCATAGTCGTTGCAAAGTTTTTAGACTTCTTTAGTTTTTAGGTTCTTGTACCTAGCGGGTTTGTCAGGTGAGTGTACAATTTGTACAAGACTGCTAGTATTGGAGAACTGTACAATTTGTGCAAGACTGCTAGTATTGGAGAACTGGAAATTGCAAACGTAGTAGCCTTTGTATCCAATTTTGAGTGTTTGTCCAAGCTAGTTTAATCGGTGTCCAAGTCATTTCACTGGGTGTTCATTTGACTCACAAGTCACACTTAAAGTGTTCTATTATAATGTAATAAATCAAAATTTATTAAATTTTCAGCTGAATAATGATCCGTTGCCTCCTCCGCAATGCATCAGCGCCGCACTTCCACGAAAAACCAGTCTTAGCAACAAAGACGAATGTAAGTTGTAATTCTAGATTAGCGTTGTATTCGTGCCTCTCAAGAGGCCTAACTTTTATATTTTAAAGGGGGCATGAGAAATTCGCAATTTTTTAACCCCTGCTGTGGATCTTCCTCTAATTCGCTTAATGTCACTCCACGTAATCCCTGCGGTATCACTTTAAGCGGGTTGAACTGCAGATGTCAGGGATTTTGCTCTTGAGGGGAATGAATGCTGATAACTGACACCCAAATTTTCTGAGTTCTGCGAATATCCCCCTTTGGATGCCCCTCTTGAATTAAACGGGATACTGAATTGAACTGAATTGAATTTAATTAAATTGAATAGAATTAAAAGGAGCATTGACCATTAAACAGCCAAGACAAATGCTTAGGGCACCAGGTCCGAAGCCCACAAAGTTGAGTAACTAAACAGAACATGAAAATTTGTTTAGAAATTGATAAAACTAGAGAAATTTGTTCGTAAAATATTCTGCTTCTTCATCATCAGAAATGCTGTCTCTTGATACCTTCAGTAACCTCCTCAAGACCCATCTGTTGAGGACTAGTTACAACGTCTGAGGCTTAACTGGTTTAAAATGGACTGGGTGAGCGTGGTAACGAGTGGCACCAAGATTTTCACTGCTTAAGTTTGTATTTAACTGTAAAATATTGATATCCGGGAGTTAAGGGATTTCAGAGCCGGGCGTGACTTTGCAATTTGTATGAGCGCAACGTTCTTGAAATGTCTTGACGAGCAAAAAAAGGTCATCCGTATAAATATTTTTGCCTCTTCAAATGGCCTGACGAGCAAAAAACAAAACAAACACTACTTAAGAATAAGAAAAATGAAAACTCTTAAATATCCGAGGCCGGCGGGGCCCCTGCGGCCGCCGGCTTTGCAGGCCCCACGCGCCGGCTCTGGTGCTTAAGATGCCATTTCACTATATAGGCCTAAATTTAGTATGCCTTGCAGTGTTTTGCGACCAGATCCGCCACAGCTTTATTAAAAATAAAATATTGAAGAATAGCGCCTTGTCGTGTAGATCTTTTGTGGGGTACTTAATGAATTCGAATGTTCAGTCTTGAGTTGTTTCTTTCAAATTTAACTTTTCAGCCAACAACACATCATACGAAACAAATACCATGCAGTGGTCTAAGACACATTGCGAGTCTATAAACATTTCAGACTCGACTGTCACTTGTGAATGTCGTGGAGTTCAAGGACTATTCGCGGTAAACCGTATGGTAGGTGTCGAAAATGCCTTCGTTTCTGATCGTTATGCCACAAATATTTAGTTCATATTTCGGGTTTTCTGGCATGTCATACAGTGGTTTTCAGAAAAACTTTGCTACAGTCCCAAAACGACTTTGAAGGTTTTAAAATTCGTGTGACAAGCAATAATTCAAAGGACGAATGTATTACTGGTCTAGTTTTCGTAATAATATTAGCCCGGTAAACAAATGAGATAATGTGAGTTAACAAACTTGTTTCGGTGTTTCTGTTGCCGCAGCCTAGACAGAAATCAATGGACGTTGTTATAACCAAGCTAACTTTGATAATTTTAACATTAATCTACTATTTATAATATATAAGATACAGTAATAATAGGCCTACAACTGTCGATGGTGATTGTTTCTGAATGTATTAGGTGTGGTCTTCGTTTGGAGAAGGATCAGGTTCAAATGGAGTCTCCCCAGATAGCGACATTTCTCTTTTGATGGTGAGTAACCTTTCGACATCAAACTTAAATCCATTTTGCGCCTGATGCCGGCGTAGCGAAATAGAGTGTCCGTGAAACGGAATGTCCGGGTGGGTAGAGATATTTCGTCCGTTTAAGAAATAAATATTGTCCGCAGACACTTCAGTTCACATTTTTATCTGAAATCAATCGTCCGCCCGGACATTCTGTTTCGACGGACGCTTTATCTCCGGACACCGGCCTCAAACAAAATCATTTGGTAGAGGACTTCTGGTTCTTCGATCGCTCAAAACGCCTACGTTTCACCAAATAATAACTGCATATTACTATACGTGAAAATATTGTTATACCGCTGCATCATGAAACAGTCCTGAAATAAGCAGACACGGAAATTCTGGACGTGAAAGCACAAATGAGCTGTACCAAAAGGGAGGCTATACACAAGACATGTGATGATGGACAGGAATGAATAAAGTGATAGTAACACAATAGAGAAACTAAAAAGATTGCGTTGGGTAAAAGTTTCGCGTTGACAGCGACAATGCATATATAGGCCTACGTGTATATTTACTGTAATATAATGCTATACTAAATTTATAAATCAGCTATAGCAAGGCTAATGACTGCTGAGAAATGACAGAAAGTAAAATGGCAATATCAATACAGAGGCATAACATAATTCAGCAATTTCATTTGCAGTGATGACCAAACAACACGATAATTCAAAATGAATATTAATTAAGGTCACTATTTTACTCAAAATAGACGCAAATCGATTGTAACCAGTGTTATCTTTCGAGTTCTACCATTTGAAATTTCCAGTGATGGGCAAAAATTAACTAAAAATTAGTTAGGGGAGCCTAACTTTTAGTTAAACTACTTTTTTAGTTGCATCAAAAGTTAAACTGGTTGGGTAAAAGTTTAGTTAGGGCATTAGTTAAACTGATTTTTGTAGTTAACTGGCTAATAGTTAAACTTGAGTAATTCAGATTCTATGTCACTTTCAGCACAGGCTAAGTCACGCGTAGACTCTACTTTTTCATGTCAACCGCATAATTACCTGTTTCAATTATGAATTATTATTACTATATTTATTGTTAAAATTGTGCTATATGAAATTATAATCGTAAATCGTGTTCGTTGCAGCTTGTAGCCTAGTTTTACTAGCTCAGTAGCTCATGTCAAAGTTAAAAAGTTAAAGTTATAAGTTAAACTGCTTTTAATTAGTTATCAGCTAAAGTTAAACTACTGCAGTGAAAAGTTAGTTACTTAAAAAGTTAAACTGCTTGATTGCAAAAAAGTTTAGTTAAATTTTAACTTTAAGAAATTAGTTAGTGCCCATCACTGGAAATTTCACTCCGGTTTCATTTTGCACAGGGATTTCGATACGTAAGAGAACTGAGCATGGCAGGAAAAGTCTTACGAGCGATTTCGCTCGCCTGTCTTGTGGTCACAATTCTCTCGTATTCGGTTTTCAGGCGAGTATTTGAAGCTCGTTTATCGTTTAACGAGAATAGAATTTTCGCGGAAGAAATCTTTATCGAATTTGGCAGTCGGTTACGGGATTTGCCAAATAATCTGACTGAGACTAATTAATGCACTAATTACATCAAATATGACTCGCTAGAAAGTTTAGCGACTCAGTTGTTATTCACGTCAAATTATTTTTTATGACCTGCACTTTTAATAAGATAAAATAAGCACCATAAAGTTGTCTTCAAGCTAAACTATAGCTCTTTTTGATTTGCCAAAGAAAAACCCGGCAAGGGACTTCGACGCGTATTCTTCTGAACCTCTGCGTCTCGCTAATCGTTCTTCTCATCGTGCTCTACGTTGCGGAATACAAAGCCAACAGCCGGATGGGGTGTCGTGTTCTGAACGTGGTCCGTTATTATCTCGTCTTTGTGTCGTTGCTATGGAACGCCGTTGAGGCGCATAATATGTACCGCATGCTCGTCAAAGTCCTCAACGCTGAGATTTCACATTTCGTACTCTACGCTGGAATCGTTGCATGGGGTATGGTCCGTAAATATTCGACATGTAGACGATGTTGATATATGTTTTGAAACGTTAGGGCGATGGATTTCTTGTGACCCCATGTTCCTGTGTGGCTGTGTCACAAATGCAGTGGCGGCTCTACAGGGGGCCCGGGGGCCCCGTGCCCCTATTGAGTGTCTGGCCTCCCAGTGGCCCCTGTTGGGATCCTATACTTAATGCTACGTACCTAACAACAAATGGTTGGCCCCTATGATTAGAGGTTGCCACCCCAACGCCCCCCCCTTGCCAAATCATGGAGCCACCACTGCATAAATGGATGAACTTTTGCTGCAAAGTAATGAAAATGGTTTTAATTTGATTAACTTGTTGAAAAAGGTCACCAACAAATCGAAAATGTTATTTTACTATATATGACAATGTTGGCTATCTCTGAGCTACTAACCTCAACATGCGGCTCAGCTGCCATATGAAACCAAAAATAACCATGATAGTGGCTCTATGGAGGTTAATAGATTGATACTAAAACTCCTAGATCTTCTTTATCGTTCAATTTTATAAATATTTCATTTTTGAGAAAGTGATGACTACTTTTCTCTTATTTTCAAGGTGTTCCTGCAATATTTGTGTCGAGTGGCTTAGCAGTAGATATCAAAACATTTGACGGAACATACGCCAATTGTACTTTCAGGTTAGTGTTTTCTTATTTTAGCTTTGACCCGAAAACAAAATTAATTCATTTGAATCATATTTATTCACACTATCTTTTATAGGATTAATCAAAAATCGAATTAGACTCTCTTAATTCGTGTCGTCTGAATTTTAGAAAACAAAGCTGTCGCCTATGACAGTTTTAGTTTAGACTTAGTCGTATACGATATAATAATTAATTATCATAATTTTCAGTAAGAAGCAGGCATAGGAAATATCCAAATCTGACTCACCAGTAAATGTGAAGTTTCGGTATTATCAAAAAAACAGCAATTAAAAGTTGTTTATAGCTTAGTGTCAATCGATTAATGCAACATCCTCCCGATTTCACGTAATTTTGTAGATTAAACTGCGAACAAATGCTAATTCGTATATCAAAAGTCTAGTTTAGTTTCCTATATTAAAGAATCAGTTCACCAATATTTTATTGCACTGTAATAGCCCTTATAATGATAATAATTATGAACTTCTTCATTCTATATCATATAGGCCTATTATAGTATATGTTGTGCTATTATTTGGCGTGCTATTTAATAGTTGCTGTGGCATATCCTGACCAGTTTTCGAGTCTATGCAGAAGAATTGACAAATTTGACAGCAGTGATAACGCAATAGCAATACAACATTTATAAACCCATATTAGAAATTGCCTTCTCTGACTTCAAATTCTGTTAGTTGTTCAGAAAGGAAAGTGAAAATGTCAATTGTCCGGTTGGTGCGAATCTATCAATATGCTTTCATAGGCGCAAACTTCTATTAGGTCTCTAGGTTCGAGCCATCCACTTTTTGAGAAAGGGGAAGGCTCATGGGTTGGGCCCTCCTACTTTTTCATTCTCGTTTACGCCAATGTATGCGTTTGATTTACACTGACTGTCAATGAAATACACGGCGCGACACAATGTTGTATACTTGTTTTTAGATGCTCATTGAGACAAAATACTCTGATCTATGGATGGATTCTTCCAATGGGCGTCATCATCGCCCACAATCTTCTAATGTTTTCAATCGTCCTTCAAAAAGTTCTTCTTAAGGGTAAAGCTCCAGCACTGAATTCGAACGGTTAGTAGGTATATACGCTTACACGAATCGTCCATGTTTCTGACCCATAGACCGTTACTGGCCAAATCAGTGTTTTTACCAATCGGTTTTTTTTTCAGATTGCTGCTAAGGTTTCTTCTCAGTAGTTTTCTTCTCAGTAGTTCTCCTCTCAATAGTTCTCGAAAGTTTCATTAAATATTCTTAATTTGTGGTCTATAGCTACGTGGTCGTCTGAAAGTTTCATTAAATATTCTTAATTTGTGGTCTATAGCTACGTGGTCGTCTGTGTTGGGTGTGTATGGCTGCGTGCATAAAGTCCTCTCAAGGCAAAATTCATTACTGCTTCGTGTCGTGGTGTTGCTAAACTTATGCCTATATATCACTTAGACCATGAAATAATAATCTTTATTCGTGACAAACACATCATCAAATAGTACACAAACAAGAAACAACATAGCAAATATCGAAACGACTGATCTGACTCACCAGTAAATGTGAAAAATATTACTCACTATAATTGATGTTCTTGTCCTTTGATTATAGTGGCCTAACATTAAAATTCAATATGAAGTCTGTATTAAAAACTTATATTGCGAGTTATGGTTCGGGTTAAAGACACTGTTTGTGGTTTCAAAAAAACATTCAGCCATGGAAAATTGATGGGTCGATATCCACCCTGATACCATCGGTAAAATGGTCATAGCTTAGCAACCGGTGTAGCAAAAATATAGCAAAATATGTTAGAACTTGTGTAATATGAACCTAAACAAATACTAAAAAGAGCTCAAAAATATCTCACCAAGTGTCAGAAACCTTTTAGAAAATCCGAGGGGTCGTAACAACCACCCACCACTCCTCTTAGCGGTGTGAGGGTTAATGCATATTGAGCGAGTAAAGAACGTGCATTATTACTGAGACTTTTTTTGAAGTCGTGCCTTCTTGTCACGCAATTGTAGCTCCTGATAGAAGTCATTGGTCTCGACTGATCAGCGCCTTCACATTGCTCGTTCTACTCGGAGTGCCGTGGCTCTTCAGTGCGTTCGGAGTGATTGACACCGGAAAAAGCGGAGTTTTCCTGGACTATCTCGAGGGATTTTTCAACGTATGTCCAACTCTATCTGATATCGATTTCAGGTTTTTTTGGAAACCATAATATGATGATCAATTTGCTTAAAGTATCAACTCTTACCTGCTAGATGCACACGTTCATGCCGGAACCATACGTGTATTCATCTTCAATTCCTCTTGATGACCAGTGTTTATTCTAGCCACCTAGACATTGGGGAAGTTTAAAATTTTGGGGAAGAACAGACATTGGGGAGGTCATACTACTTGCCCAAATGTCAAAAAGAGTTTGGTTGTGAGAAATTTTAACCTTTGGAGGATTCCCCCCAGAGAAGGCCTAGAATAAACACTGCTTGATGACCGTTTGTTATCGACACACAGCAAAAAAACATCTATCTAAATCAGGCATATAAAACTCAGGGTCCACCGAGGGCCGCGTGGGTAATATTGGTATTGTTAGGGGGCACATACAATAATTGCGCACATTACAACTAATTGATATCATTTAATACTTAATGAAATTTAGTGCTTCATTTTTTATTGCTTCAATTTGGAAACATACAATGTGCATACAAATGTTTTAGCAGTATTCGCGAATACAAAGTCACTAAGTAGTTTGACAAAAAATAATTTTAAATGGCAACATCTACTTGCACTTTGTTAGACAGAGTAGCAGATGCACTTATTGCAGTGTTCCAAAATTACAGCTTTTATTCAAAACTTAAAATTTACTTATTTAAACAGTTTTAATGTTCTGTACTGAGGCTTGACATCTCTTGTTGCTGACAAGTTTTGGTAAGTCTGGCTGAATTGTCTGAGCAGTTCCCACTTTGATCAGAGATGGCAAATGTTGATCAGTAAACCTTGTTCTCTGGGATGATTTTGTTAATCTCATATAAGAAAATAACTGTTCACATATATGTTTTGACCCAAACATTACTATATCTGATCGACTTGAGAAATTGTGATGTTTAAGAAACATTAAAATCTATAGAAATCTTTGTGCGGGTCTCAGGGCAACTTGTCAAGGGCCGCCAGTTTGACACGCCTGCTCTAAATCACCTTCAATTCTACGATATTATAAACGGCCAATCTTTCTATCGCTGAAAATGTAATCAAATAAGCGGAGTACTATTATCACTAAATTCCATTAGAGTTACTCAGCACTGTCCCTTGTCCCTAAGTTCGTCCGGTGAGCAAAATTGTTATCACGGTTCAACAGTGCCTTAAAGTTAGCCTAATATGTTCAACAGATTACCTTTAATTAGTTAGCCTAGTGGTTCGCCGTGGTGGTGATTAACATTTCAAGGATATCTCAAGCCAGCGAATCAACACTACATTTTGCACGACGAACAAATACCTGATGAAACACGTTGCTTTTTATTTGCAGGTTGTTTTCATCGTCTGCATGAGTTTGCAAGGTCTGTTCGTCTTTGCCTTTCATTGCGCAAGAAGCAAGAATATTCGCAAACATTGGCAAGAAGCGATAACATCCAGCTTTCGGACTGGCTCAAGTTCAGATAACGCAGCAGAAATCAAGCAGAAGAAAAACACATCAGAATGCGACATCAAAGATGTCCTTTATGGCGGAGCCAAAGTGAAAATACCTTTTGTGGCGTCTGAAACTGCGATTTCGCGAGAAACGAGTCTTCATTGTAGTCATCTGCAAGGATGAAATAAAGCTAGACATTGTTTATTCTGCATATTGCAAACATAAACTTTCTTAATAATATACTTGCCCTGCTAAGGCAAGAACGGTCTAATTGTCAATAATGAATAGTTGTTCTGTGTCTCAACAAAATTTATGAACATTTAAACATAATCCCTCGATTACATTATTGACGGAATATAGAAATTCACTTTCACAACAAATAGAACTTTTGCATCATACTGGAAAGAAGCAATTTAGATATAGAGCAAAAGGTGATTGATAAAAAGATTCGAGGGAGAACTTCAAGAAGTCAAGACGAGTCGAGAAACAGAATTTGTGAAAAATAAAGGGGATGCAGAAAAGATGAAATTAGAGGTAAAAATTGAAAGGTATGGATAACGAGAGGGAGAAGAGGATAAAGAAGGCGTAAGAGCGATCGAAATCTCACAGCGATTATATTGACACCCATACTGTTAAAATGTCCTCTTATGTGTGCTGATTTCTGCAGTTTCGTTATGATATGAGATCAACCTAAAGCTGTTCAATTGTATTTCATGTTTACTATTTAAGAAGTAATTTCGATACTTTAACGCTTTGAATGTTTAAAGATATTAGGCCTATAACCTTAAACGACTTCTTACGTATATTGAAGCTGGATGAGTTTGTCCATTGCTCTATAACCGATGATGTTTCTTTGTTTATTCGTTTTACCTTTAATTTCAGAGGGAAGCGCTAGTTAACGAAGCAGACTCGCTTAGCTGGATTTTCCTAGATTTATTTTGATGAACTTCGTAGAACCTCAAATTGGGGGCTGTTAGGAGGTGTAAAAATGTCCCTGAATGCAGGGATATTTTTACACTCCTCTAACACCCACCTTGGGGTCTACACACCCCAAAATTTGGTAATGTGACAATGGTATGCATACAAAATGCATACTAATTAGCTCCGGACACCCCCCCCCATTGAGGTCGACACCCCAAATTCACAATCCTAGACATATCCCTGCCTGCATTGTGCCGACATCGGGCCGCTGAGCGGTTGCTCACCGGCCCTACGTCTTTTTGATGTCGGACCAATGTCGTTTCCCGACATTGACCGACATCAAAGAGACGTAGGGCCGATGACCAACCGCTCAGCGGCCCGATGTCGGCACAATGTATGAAATCAAATCAGGTAAGTCCCTGCGATAAGTCAAACAGGTACGCTACGCGATACACTAGCCCTGTATCCATGACATTGCACGCCTGGCTGAGGGCTATAGCAACGGAGATCAGCGCCGTCCTATGAGCCCGCGAGGCTCGGAATGGACTTTGACTTTTGATTATTATTATTGTTATTATTATTATTAGTAGTAGTAGTAGTAGTAGTAGTAGTAGTTAGTTGTTGTTGTTGTTGTTGTTGTTGTTGTTGTAGTTGTAGCAGTAACAGTAGTAGTAGTAGTAGTAGTAGTAGTAGTAGTAGTAGCAGCAGTAGCAGCAGCAGCAGCAGTAGCAGCAGTTGTAGTAGCAGTAGTAGTAGTAGTAGTAGTAGTAGTAGTAGTAGTAGCAGTAGTAGTAGTAGTAGTAGTAGTAGTAGCACCATCATCATCATCATCATCATCATCATCATCATCATCATCATTACCTATCTAATTACGCGTTTGATTTCGTTCGTAAATGACGTGAACCTCGTTTTCATATGGGAATTCGTGGGGTGGGGCTATATAAATCGTCCCTGCCGTGTTGACGACTAGCCTGGTTCTTGTCGGCGAAGGCGACGACGCATGAGTAATCGCAGCTAATTAAGCATGAATTAATTTAGCAGGGCAGACAACGATCCCGTCTACTTTAGAGGCACTTAGACTACCGTTGACAGCTGTCCTTGATGACCTATTGTTCTTTCACTGCGACCTCTACTGCCCCCACATCCCACCTAGAATTTTGACGGCACAGTATTGAGAAATAAGCAGCTATGGAAATATACAATCGATCACACTTTGACATTCCTAAATCAAAGAGAACAGCGTGACTGACAAACGGATGTTGGAATAGAGAGATAATAGGCCTATAATAATAATATAATATAACAAGGTTTAAAGTGGTTCAGTAGGGACTGCCCTGTGTGAGAACCACTGCAGATGAATGAGTGACAGTGATTTCAACGTATGGAGTAATTCCTCTAAGCTACTTAAAATCCCGTTATTATTATTATTATTATTATTATTATTATTATTATTATTATTATTATTATTATTATTATTATTATATGTATCTGGGAAATGCGATTGTAGGCCTAAACCTGTTTCGGATCGACCATTGAATGGTGACAAGAGCATAGTTTAGCTGGCGCCTCGAAAACTTTTAAATTAGCTTTAATTTTTATTAATTTATTGATTTATTTTAATTAATTTCAAACTAGTTCAACGAATATCGGTGAGATCCGCTGTAGAACTTCAAGATCCAGCACTAATTTCTCCGGATTTCTTAAGGTTAATGAGTTCATTGTGGGCCTAATTAAAGATTTTCTTCCCTGGATATCCGCTTGTCTTGCAACCCGTCCTGGTTTGAGCACATCTTCAGAATAAGTGCGAAAAGAGAATACTTTACTGTATGCAAATATATTATTGTATGAGAATATTACCTCAAAATATAGAAATACTTGACTTATTTTTGCTTTTAACGCTGTCTTCAGATCTAAGTTTTGCTTGACATAACCTTTACTTCTCCAAGATATTCTCCCTCCGTGTCATCTCGGATTCCCTCTTTTTCATCCTTTCCTCTCTTTTTTTTATCTCAGCAGCGTCATGCGTCAGGTACGAGAGAAGGAATCGGTTTCCTCTTCGCTGCCTCTTCCCCGACTGACACGCATTCTAGACAAAGGGTCGCCCCATCTGACAACTTATTTTCCGCCAACCCGTTCATCATATTTCTGCATACGTCACCGCCTAGAATTATGATTTCACGGTGGCGCTGGTAGATTCTAGTGTTTTGCCGGGTCCTGCTCATGAGTGTCAAGACTTGGCTAATCATGACTTCACGCCTTTTGTCATTCGCCTCCTGCTCTTCCTGTCAGATCATGTGTCGTACAACTGGCGATGTCAACCCTTGAAACCAATTAGCCAGTGGCGTTAACTTCCAAGCCGCGGCGTCGAATTAAGGTCTAATTTGTCCATAAAATTTCTTACTAATCTAAATCAGGGGTACTCAAGTGCAGTGTTTTATCCGGACTCCAGGCCTTTGGGGGGAAATTGAGGCTTTCGGGGGGGGGGGCGAAATCGACTTGGTTGGAGGAAAAGGCACAGTTCAATTCAAACTTTGTGTAAGTTCTGGGATTTTTTTTTTTGGGGGGATTTGAGGTTTTTTGGAGGAGGAGGGAAATCTCTCCTCCTAACAGGCCTGTATAAAACACTGCTCAGGTGAATTTACGAATTGACAAATGTTTTATGAATGATGCCCGAGGCTCATGTGCTTTTGAATATAGCTTCTGCCGCAGACGACGTTTGAAACTGGTCCTCTTCATTTGCGTAAACTTGGATGAAAACGTGGGAGCCCAAACCCTATGCCTTCCCCCTTTCCTATGGTGGGAGCCAGGCATTCAATAGGGGCACGGGTTCCTTTTCGGGCCCTATGTGGAGCATATTTTCCTATGGTAGCCTATAAAAATTGGAGGGCTCGAGCCTAAAGGCGTAATAGATTTGTACGCCTATGGAACTCATGGCAGGCATCACTGAATGCTGTACTATTAGCTAGAATTAAAATCTAGCTCATTTGCTCTAGAGTCCTTCACGAAATATCTGTTCTGTCTTTTTAATTAAAGGCAGCTTTAGTTTTCAAAAGCCACATCGTGAATGAATAATATTGTATTGACAAGGTTACAAACATGGAACTGCTAAGCGATATCGAATGAAACAAATCCTATAGGCGCCTCTCCGTCTCATTTTTCTCTATACTCATAAATCCACGACAACATATAATTATATAGCGTTTTATTGCAACTCCGAACTAAAATTCAACATTGACTGCCTAAGATTCAACGCCTTTTAACTCTGACCAATTCGACACACACATATGTACATATATATATATATAATATATATAATTTTTACCTAGACTAATGTTGTTTAATTTGCGCTTAACTAATCTAAGGGGCTGTCCATTAATTATGTCAACAATTTTTGGGCAATTTTTGACCCCCTCCCCCTTGTCAACAACTGTTAACTTTCACTTAACCCTTCCATAATTACGTCAACAACGCTTGACCCCCCTCGCCAAGATCAATGACAGGTCCCAATAACAAGGTTATTATTTTTGTGGTGATGATCATTATTTCCCTTTTTCCTCATCGAGTGTCAAAATGTGGTGGTGATTATCTCTTTTCTAATGCTTTTTTCCATTGTAATAAGTAGTATTCTATGAAATTTCCTATTTTTTGATTATTTAAAAAAAGTGAAATTGTTGACGTCAACTTCTCTTGACCCCCCTGTCAACAACTGTCAAACTTTTCCAAACCCCTCCCCTAAATTGCTGACGTAATTAATGGACAGCCCCTAATTTCCATTCCAAAGTATTACTAGTTATTACTACCGCAGAAGTTATGATAGCAATTCTTATCTAAACCTAATCTATGCGTCTGAATTGTTCAGTCGAACAGATAAGATCTTAAATTAAGGCAATGTTAAAGATGTCAATTCTAATTCAACAATAATTCGTATATATTTAACATGCAACACACTCGTGTTCTCTATTTGTCCTTTTAAGCGCCGGCTCCACATGGGGGCCCGAACGGGGACCCGTGCCCCATTGAATGCCTGGCCCCACCAGCGGTCTCCTGTTGGGACCCTCCTATCAACAAATGGTTGGCCCCCATGCTTAGAAGTTCAAGTTGCAACGGCCCCCACGTGCCAAATCCTGAAGCCGCAACTGGTCATCTTTTGAGGGCGATTCCAAATTCAACTCAAGGAAGTAAGTAGTTTCGCGCAAGAGACTCGCTCAGCTAACGTCGGCGACACCTATCGACTTGAAGACAAAATCATTAAATCCCAGTTTCATAGAAATTGCGATATGGACGAATTGTCGCGTGCGTAAATATAATTGTGGCAATTTTGATGTCGATGATACTATAATCATCAACATAATCATCATCATCATCATCATCATCATCATCATCATCATCATCATCATAATCATTATCATAATTTTCTCTTTCCTTCAGTAGTTGAAGATAAGTTGACATCATGAATCAGGCATTTCCAGGTAGTTCTTTCTTTTGATGTTTTTGTTGCTGAACATTTGTTATAGTCATTCCAGTCCATTCTTCTATATCGTTCACCCATCTTCTGTCCGGCCGACCTCTCTTTCTTTTTCCTGGCATGATAACTTGTTGAATTGTTTAATGATACTATATTATATACTGTATATCAATGGCGCATTTGCTGTAGTCTTAATGTTTAGGCGTTGCAGTGAACCCTCATGTGTCTGTTAAGATTGCCCGACTGGGAGAACCTCAGCAGACAGACCTTGCATTCGTACGGTTTCTCTCCGGAGTGGATCCGCAGGTGTTTGGTCAGCGTCGAACTGTCGGAGAACGTCTTCTTGCACATCCGGCAACGGTACGGTCTCTCTCCGGAGTGCGTCCGCATGTGCGTCGTTACGGACGAGCTCTGCGAGAACCGGCGATCGCAGACGGTGCAACGGAACGGTTTCTCTCCGCTGTGCGTCCGGACGTGCGCCGTGAGGTTGGCCGCCTGCGAGAACGGCTTGTTGCAGGTGCCGCAGACGTACGGCTTGTCCCCGGAATGCGTCCGCAGATGGGTCTTCAGGGTGCTCGGTCGGGCGTACGTCTTCCCGCAGATCCGGCACAGGTTCATCTTCTCCGAGGCGTCGAACACCGATGGGCGTCCCCCGTGGGAGGAGGCGGAAGGAGGAGCGATTCGGCGGCGGATGGTCGAAGGGAGGTGATGAGAGTAGGCGAATTTCGGGAGGTCCTTGTAGTCGCCGCCGCCGCCGCCGCCGCCGAGAGAGTGATAGAGTCCGTCGAGGTTGGTGGGGGAGTTGTCCATCATGTGAACCTGGTTCGGACTCGGAGCGGCCGGGTGTCCTCCCTGCGAGTAGCAGGACGACGGATAGGGGGAGTGTCGGTGGAAATAGTGTCCCGCGGAATAATCCGCGGAGGAAACGTTGTTGGCGAACGACTGAGACGACGACGAAGACGAGTCTCTGAAGTGGACGTTCCACTGATCGGAGAAGTTCGTCATCTGGTTGCTACCGCGGAACGGAGTGGCGCCGTACCGTCCGACCGTGTTCGAGTGCGGCATTCCCACGTTCATGCTCATCGAAACGTTGACGCTCATGGACGGGAAAAAGGCGTTCTGGCCGTGGAAAGGGGTCGAACCGTAATCGCCCGAATGATGTCCGGACGGCTGGTAGTGATGCGGGTGGTGAAAATTGTGCTGCGACTGGAATGGCGGAGGGGGCGGGGGCGGTGGGGGAGGCGAACCCTGGTTGTAGCGGTGACATCCCTGACCGCCGCCGCCCCGCCGCCGCCGCCGTTGTACAGCGCATTCGACGACGGAGAGAAGGAGACTTGCGGGGCGTAGTAGGATATGGTCGGTGAAAGCGGTATGTTCGCCTGAGGCAGATGGTGGGGAAAGTTGGCCGTGAGGTGCCAGTTGGGGGGACCCTGGTGCACCACGGCGTGCTTCAGTGCGATGAGGGCGTCGGCGATCGGTCGGTCTCCGGATCCGCCATTTTCACGAAAACCGTTGACGTCACTGAAAGTGGGGAATCAAATGCACCATCTATCGAATATGCTATTATGCTATCAAATGCCCAAATGCTATCAAATCTATCGAATATGCAATCAAAAAAGTCAGACTACCTTAAAATGTTTTTGTGTTTTTAAGATTTTCAAAGTTTTTAAAGATTTATACCTCCCCCGATCACATTATACCCCCAAATAAAATTCCTGGCTACGCCCCTGTCGGTCATAGTGAAAGCGTCCGCATCGCATTGGCGGTAGACACGGGGAGGACCTTACTGGCTTCGTCAAGACTTTCTGAGCTTCTCGGGGGAAAAAATTTCGACGTCGCCCCGTAATCTGGAATCCTAGATGTGGTTTGAAGAGGGTGGCGCCTTTTTAATACGCTCGCCGCTCGCCCTGGTGTTAAAACCTCGCTGCGCTACTGGGTCAAAGACCAAATCAGCCTCTAGCATGGGCGTCCGCATAAGTTTTTCCAGGGGGTGCAAAACAAGAATTTATGACGAAAGAAACAAGCAATTTTACTTTTTCATGACTCCATAATTTTTCCAGGGGTGCAATTACACCCCTTGCACCCCCCTCCGGACGCCCACGGCCTCTAGACTGCCAATGGGTGTAGTGTGGTGTATTCTTTCTTCTAAATATATTTGCTGTTGCATACGAAAGAAATAGTTAATAACTTAGTAACCCTCAGATAAGACTAGTCCGCGGATATCCTAAGACATCGTTGAACGGTCATTTTATTTGAACTCAATCAAAGGCGTCCACAGAAATTTTTCCAAGGGGTGCAAAACATGATCTTGTGACGAAAGAAACAAGAAGCGCTATACTCAGACTGTCAAGATCTATTGGACTAATTATAAATTATTTAGCGCAAATTAGCGCTAAATGAAAGTTCAGCGGATTCTTAGGTACTTTCCCGTTATCCGGACCCCAGTGAAGAGATATTAAGAAATCCTTAGGGTTAGGGTAAGGGTTAAGGTGAGGGTTAGGGTTTTAGCCTATCCCTAACCCTTGTCCTAACCCTCACTCTTAACCTAAACCTAACCCTAACCCTAAGGATTTCTTAATATCTCTTCACTGGGGTCCGGATAACGGGAAAGTACCGATTCTTATATAAATTCATATTTTAACTTAGGTTGCTTTTTAGTCATTTTACTATTTTCATGACTTCACAATTTTTTCAGGGGGGTGCAATTGCATCCCCTTGCACCGCCCTCTGGACGCCCATTGGCTCAATAAGTTGCGGTGGATTGTCTTCTTTTCGGGTAGCATATTTCTTCTCCATAGAGTTAGTCTTCGCTGTATTCGAAATGTGAATTCAGGATGATCGCATTGTGATGATTAAGGAATGTAATGTAATATAGCATTTGCATAGCGCCTTTTATATTTCTACTCAGAGGCGCTCCTGGCATTGGAGTCGCATTGGTAAAGTAGTAAGACTTTAGATTTCGCGCTGAAGAGAGCGAGGGAGTAAGAAGTGAAGCCCGAATGGAAGGGTTGAAGGCATTACAGAAGAATATAACTTTACTGTAAAATATTATTAGTATTATTCGACGCCTTGGCGCAAACTTGGACGAAAAAGTCGGGAGGGGACTCGGCCCCCATACCTTCCTCTTTAAAATGGTAACTTCTCATCAAGTGCCTATAGGCCTAATAGAATGTTACGACGCTATCTTCTTACTTGTAGTTGGATCCGGACGACGAAAGGGCAAACAGTGGAGCATCGTGGTCGCCATGTCCCATCTGGAATGCTGGAAGACCGTTGGGGTCGATCGACCTTCTTCCACCTCCCACTGCATCCGGATTCTGAGTTTTCACAAAAGGACTGCTCCGCCAAATGTCGGACGGATAATTTGGACTGTTGGACAAGCAACAGTTCTCCATGCTACAGAAAGTTTCATGAACCAATAAACTATTATAATAGAAATATATAATAATATATTATACAAATATAATAGAAATAATGATGATGATGATGATGATGATGATGATGATAATAATAATAATAACAATAATAATAATAATAATAATAATATAAAGGAAATCTGCAGTATCCTATCATGACAATTTATAGGTGAAAGAGAGACATCCTTTCTCCCACATCCGTGACACTCCAGAGATATAACGCTTTCACCTTCTCGCCTTCCAAGGAACTTTCGCATAATAATAATAATAATAATAATAATAATAATAATAATAATAATAATAATAATAATAATAATAATAATAATAATTATAGTAAAACTATATAGGCCCTATAACACTATTTAGTAAATTATTAGGAAGATTTTATTATAGAAGATTTTATATAAGACTGTATGCTGTATAGCGAATAAACCGTTGAACATATAACCTTATACTCACAAATGATGCGTTAAAATATACGTCATTTGGATCTGAGATGTGAATCCGATTAATCAAATTGGAGGTTGATCAGATTTTAGTCAATTTGGAGGCAAAATAAAGCAACTAATTAGGACTAAACCGCGATTTTTTGCTGAGTGCATTACTAGAACTTGTCTGAGGGCAGAAGCTGTACTGTGTAAAGTTTGTGCTTAGTTTCTTAGTTATTTTAAGTTTATTGCATTGAGTTTTTGTTCAGTTGATTTGTGTTATTATTGGTTGTGTTTTAACAATTTTTTGATGCTGTGCTTGTCACGAAATAAAGATTATTATTATTATTATTATTATTATTTATCCGCATTTGCGAATTACGCATGCGTAGCTTGAACGCTGCCAACTCATATTCTGTGTGTTTATTAAAAATTCATAATGTAAATAACAATAATTCGCAAATTTGGCAAAGAGCATGACTCCAGCAGTGTCTTCGATACACGCGTATATGCGTTGAACCACGCTTGATTTGTGCTTTAATAATAATAATAATAATAATAATAATAATAATAATAATAATAATAATAATAATAATAATAATAATAATAATAATCTTAGAATGATTTTCCAATGTTCTTGTTATTGTTTCCAGTGACGGTTCCGCCATGTTGATGAATGGGGATGCGTCCTCCTCCACCGGAGTTCGGATGACCTTTTTTTGCTTGTCAGCCTATATTCCGTTGAGTTTTTAAAATAATTAGTGAAAAATATTGCGAATGACCTTATTTATTTGCTTGTCGGTCTCTTTTGGCAAGGTTTATTAACATTAGTGGGCAGAAAACACTAGCAATTACCTCTTTTCTCTCTTTTCTTTTTCTTTTTTCACTTTGCATCCCCCACCAACTTTCTAGAAAAAAGTTCACCCCACCAAGAATTCCTGGAACCGCCACTGGTTGTTTCTATTTAGATACGCGTCCGTCAAAAAGACGATGGGCGACTAGCTGCTTTTCTCTTATCCGGACTTGCCGCCGGACATGGTGGAGTTTCTCTCCAATCCTCGTTTATATTTAGGCCCTATAGTAGAGCTTCGTTATAACGTAGTGTATGTACTTAGCGGGTATGTAAAAAGCTAGTACGTTAATCCGTGGTACGTTAGACCTGTATCCAATATCATCCAATACGATGTCGCATCACACGGGACCGTATACATTGCGGTACTATATTACCGAGTGTACGTTATAACCGAGTCCGTTATAGCAAAGTTCTTCTGTATGTGGCTATAGCCACCGTCGACATACAGGCCCGTACGAAGTGGGGGTGCAAGGGGTACAGCTGCCCTCCCTGGAAAAATGTATGGGGTGCAGTGCACCCCTGGGAAGAAGATGGTCTGCACCCTGTCTGAACCCCCTGTAGCCTTAAAAAGTGTGCAGATGACCTTTTTGCTTGCCACGGTATTTTTAGGGTGAAATTGGGCGTCGACGAACTTTTTTGCTTGTCAAGGCATTTTTGGTGTCGACAAGCTTTTTTTTGCTTGTCAAAGATTTCAAAGAGAAAACTTTGGCCTGGAGAAAATCTGCACCCCTTGACGAAAATTCGTTCCGACGCCACTGTCGACATATAGAGACAGAGAAAACTTCAGATGTTTGACCACATCAGTCGCACGGAAGAAAAACAATATCTGAACATATAGCCATGGAGGGAACGATACTGAAATATATATACGGTGATATTTTGCTTTCTCTTCTGATATTATGCATTGTAACAGAAGACGTCAGTTGTGCGTGTAGCAATTAGGTCATGGTAGGTATACATGGAATTTTAAATCTTAGTTTCGTTCGTCATCATTGCCGAAAATTGAATATTTATATGTTTTGCGGCAGTAAATTGAATGAAAAACTCGAATTTTTTCAATAGAAAACCTGCGTGACGTAATTTATGGACGACGCTTTAATGGGGTCCGAGATTTGTGACGGGTTTTTACAAGGGGAGAGGGATACAACTAAAAAAATAGCATGACGTATTTTATGTACGACCCCAACTACATTTTATTAATTATATTATAGGAAACGCATTGTGAAGCAGTAACATGTGACATGTATAAGCATCAAGATGGCATCTAGGCGATATATTTCAGAAATATGAAAGCGCCCAAAATGAGTGGCTGTTATGTAGCTCCAGTGAAGTTTCAGTCTTCCAGCGTTTTTTCTACTTGCTATTTAGTCGGAATTTAATGCCATAGTCGACATAATTTGGTAGCGTTGTAAGATTTGTATCAGGTTATTCAATGCGAGAGCGACGCGCAGCTACCGAAATTCCGTTGAAAACATGAAGCTTTCTACTTATATGCGTTCAAAGAAAGCGATGGAGAATTCGGGGCAGACATCTGAGCGAGAAAAATGTAAAGACGAGAAAACTTTTCGAAAGAGGGTTCAAAAATTCTATTCAACAACATTCGGCTCAAGTGCTTAATATGATTCTGCAAAAAAACCGTTCGAAAGAAAAGAAATTTCTTTTGCAGATCTTTTCCGATTTATACTCCAAATCGAAAGCATGCCCAGAACCGCCGGCCACACCTGCAATCGCCGGAGTTCCTCGGTCTCCATTTCCAGTCTTCCTTGAGAGACGACAACGCCGAACTCAGGTTCAGAGACAGCTTGATGTTCATCGCTGTACTGTCTTCTTCCGCTCGGTGCAGGTATACAATCCAACGACGACCAGGCGGCGCCGATCAGTTGAACAGAAGAACGTCATTTCTCTTATCGTGGTCTTCCTGTTGTATATATGTGAATTTTCTTGATGCCTCGCGCGAGAAGGAAAGCGTTTTGTGATTGTTCTTTTCTAACCAGTTTTCAAGAATTTATACCAACAACGACGACGACGACGACGAATGCAGCGATGATGATGATGATGATAATGTGCTAAGTACGCGGTGAAGTGCACATACATACATACACACATACATCAACAACATTTATCCACTTACCTATCTGCTTGGCGTCAGTTCGGTTTCCGTATAGGGTTTCGATGTTTTTTGAAGGTTTTCTTTCTCACCGGTCGGCCTCCTGCAGCCTTCTCCGACCGTCTTCCTCTTCCCTCTCTTCCTTCCCCGCGTATCTTTCTTCGCCGGGGCAACCCTCCGGGGGAAGCTGCTGCTGCTGCTGCTGCTGCCGAGAAGAAGCGCTACCGAAGCTGAACGAGCGAGCGTTGAACGGACGACGACGGTTTAGTTGCTAGCAACGGTGTAAATCAGATTTTGGCGATTAGAGAAAGGAAGCCGCTTATAACTATATGCCGGGCAGAAGTCGTCAAGCAGCAGCATCATGATTGCTGCTGTCGCTACTGCTGCTGCTGCTGCTGCTGCTGCTGCCATCACCCGCCCCCTCATCTCCTCCGTCGGCACCATCTTTGTTTCCTAAGTCAAACACCTTGAGTCCAGTATATATGGCGATGTTCCTATATAATTAGGCATCGGGCTAATGAATATGCATGAAAGAACGAAAAATGTCAGATTGCGCCGCCTTAAAATGTGGAAAACTTTTGAAAAAATACTAAGAAAAAAACCTAGTCTAGGATTGTTTCTCAGCAGCTAATGCAATCTTCGCTATATGAATATACATCGTGAAGGCAAACATTGACTATATTGACTTATAGGCAATAATTAGGCTTCGAGGGCACAGCCTGGAAATTTCTAATCGGATTAATAATTTGACTGATAAAAACTTTATTATAAGATTATTATATTCAGGACGTAAATGTAAACATAATTTTAATTTCCAATAACTTTTAGTTTGTATTTGATACGCAAGGTATGTATTATGTATGTATTATGTATTACAGTATGTGTTGACCTTGCGTTTAGACAAGATGGATTTACTAAAGCGATCTTGTATTGTATTGTAGTGTATAATGTCTTATATTGTATTGTATTGTATCGTATTATATTGCGTTGTATTGTATTGTAATTGTGATGTTAAGACAAAGCTATTCTCAAAGTCAGCTTGGAAGGAAACTTTCTCTCAACAGATGAGGTTAAGCAGAGTCGATTGCGGTTAGTAAGTGGTCTGGTGACCATCGGACTAAGGCCGCAGACCTAATAATTTAATAAAGTAGCAAAACGACTGGTGTCATTTGCAGAATGTCGCATCTGAGTGTTGGTTAAGACAGGTAACGCTTATTTCTCCATCGTTACCCTGTGTTGATAGTCTGTTTTTATATATAGGACAGTCTCTAAGGCCTATAAGAGTCACTGGTGGCTTGCAAGTTGATGGCAAACCATGATCGGAGAGCCTAATTGGTTACTTTATGTTTTCCCCGGCCTGTCGATCTCGAATAAAATAGCCACTCTATAGTTAATAAATATATTCATTCTTTAATTTGTTTCAGGTGAGGCTACTTACGGTACAATTTGATTACGCGATTTTCGCATAATTTCTTTATCATCGAGATCATCATCATTATCATCATCATCATCAGCAGCAGCATCATCATCATTACCATCATATCATCGTGTTTAATTTAAGGCAATATTTGAAGAAATGACGAATCACACGTACAGTGATTTAGTCACAATGATAATATTACTAACTTTTTTGGGTTTAGATCATAAACAAAAATGAATACCTTTTCAATTATATATATATATACATATATATATATAATACTACCACTAATCGTAGTAGTAATAGCCGACAATAGTTTGCAGTGCAATATAGTAGCAGTAGTAGTAGTAGAGTAATAGTAGTCTAGTAGTAGTAGTAGTAGTAGTAGTAGTAGTAGTAGTAGTAGTAGTAGTAGTAGTAGTAGTAGTAGTAGTAGTAGCAGTAGTATTACTAGTATTACTAGTAGTACCACTACTGCTACTACTACTAGTTGTAGTAGTAATAACAGTAGTAGTAGTAGTAGTAGTAGTAGTAGTAATATTAGTAGTAATAATAGTAGTAGTTATAGTAGTATAGTAAAGAAGTGCAGGGGCGGACCTTAATAGTCGCCTTCATAATTATTATCATTATTCACCGTCATGTCTGTTAGATATAGTAGATAGTGATTGGTTGGATTATATCCGCTGATTTCTTATTGGATGTTATGTCATAATAAAAGACTAAGTTCGGGGCTGCTGACGGCTTTCCTCTGACTCGCTAGCGACATCAGACTTTGAGAATATTACATGAGGTCAGAGGATAGCACGGCGAACCGAGCAGTCAATTCCATCATCATAAGACTCGTGTGATCTGGTTCCCCAAGCAGTAGACAGGCGCAAACAGCCGTAACGAGCCGTTTACTACTGTATATTAGCTATGCTAGTATTATCATCGCAATCAATCAAACGTCGTATCGTCATTTTCTTGACGCACTGTGATTGGCTGAAACCTGGAAAATGCTAAATGCGTTGCTAAGCAACCGCGAATCCTCAAAAGCGTCGCTTCCTGTTCGCGCGCGATATCGATTCCGCTGCGGCTTTTCCAGCTGGAAAGAGCGACGACGGAAGACGAGGAAGAGGCGGTGCCAGTCCATGTGGAGAGAGAGAGAGAGATCCGTTGCCAGCATAGCCGCGAGGCTCCGCCCCATCCGTCACCTCCGCTTAACATGATGAAATCACGTGGTCAGAGACAGAGACGTCAATCGGACTTTGACGGACGTTTCACCGAATAAGCCTTCCAGCCACTCACAGCCACTCAGGGACCAGTGACGTAGCTAGAAGGCAATCAGATAGGGAGCGGTCGCTCCTCTGAGCTAATTTTCAGAAAAGTGGCGCTTTTCAGTGGCGGCTCCAGGATTTGGCAAGTGGGGGAGGGCATTGGCCCCCTGTAGAGACCCTATACCTACTACTATATACCTATTAACAAATGGCTGGCCCTCCATGCTTAGAAGGTGCCACCTCAACGGCCCCCACTTGTCAAATCCTGGAGCCGCCACTGACTGTAACAATTATTGACAATTACCGGTACCTATCTTATTCAAAATTTAGTATATAACATTGTATGCTCTTGTGCAGTGGCGTATTTAGGGGTATGCTCCTGATCCATAGCATACCCCTTTGGTCTTTGGCTTTTGGCCTTTGGTCTTTCGTCCTTCCCTTCGGTTGCACCGCAAAATATTTTTAAATTTGTTTTAGGGGATATTTGCTTCATAACTTAAATTTGTGCAATTAGTAAATTTTACTCAGTTGTAGTAAATTTACAGTCAGTACTTTACAGGTGGTATTATTAATAGACTTAAACTGTATGTTAATGCAGAACATAGAATAAAAGTTATTTTTCGAACTTCTTAAATTTCAGCATACCCCATTACGCCTTTCTAAATACGCCCATGCACTTGTGTATAGCAACTAACGCTCAAGCACACTTTTAGTGAGATATTTGGCTTTGTACTGTTGTCGCAATATTTCTTTCATTGCGGCTGATATTGAGTAACCTTCATTAGAGTCGCTAAATATTCGCCAGTGGAATGAATTTTCAACAAAAAGTAGCAGAATAGTGAGGCTGTCTATGTCATGAAAACTAGCAGAGAAATCCAGTTCCAAGTTTTCTAATGATAATACTAATGTGATTTAAAGTGGTTTAGGAGGTTAAAAGTAAGCCTGTGTGAAAACCACTGTTGTACATGTAACTCTCCACATGCAATAACCCAGTTTTCCGAGATACCCTTTGAATCCGTTTACTGTTTCAACTGTCACTCCCACCTCGTCCAATCTGTTCCACAACCCTTGCACTAACAATTTTTTTCTTTCTTGGGCCTACCCTCTGCTTAAACAATTTGAATTTTTGGCCTCTAAGACTTGTGCTGCTACCGTGTGCCAAATTGCCAATGTAAAAATCGATCTCAAAGCACATCTGATAAGAATAGAGCTTATGTATAGATAGACATGGGATGGGAATTCTTGCATATGCAGTCTTGGAGAGTTGCAGGAAATCATTTAAAATTTGACTGATTCAATTGACCGATAAATAATACAAGCTTTGCCACAAAACACTGATTTTCCTCAATAGTATAGCCTATAATGGCAACCCTGATTAGGTAATCGACTTTTCTCACAGAATTTTCCGACACAATTGCTTTAACCATGGTAGAACATGTAAATTCAGGACCAATAGCAATACTGCTAATCGTCACAACGTATGAAACGCTATATAGGAGGACATTCGCCAATTCTATATGAAGCGCTTTCTTTGTAGTCGAAACTTCGCTTTGAGGACTCTTTCAAGAACGTTTGTCTACTAACTTGATTATAACTAATAGATTATTTTAATTCTAGCTCAGTTAAGCTAGTTAGTTAACCTAGTTGACTTATTTGTAGGTTTTTGTAACTACTCTCGGTCACCTTTTTCTTGCAGTCTGATCTTAAGACTACTCAGCTCTGAGCAGAGGCGTAGCGACGGGGGGGTATATCGGTATATATACCCCCAAAAAATCAGTCTACCTTAAAGTTTTTTATGTGATTTGTATGTGGTTATGTGTAGTTTATATGGTTTATAGTTAAGGTTTATACCCCCAAATATTTATACCCTCCCAAATCAAATTCCTAGCTACGCCCCTGGCCCTGAGTTGTGAGTACTGGAGGAGTCGGACAGTACACAGTACACAGGGACCATGCAGAGCCAGTTAATGGCGGAGTAAAGGGTGGTTGGTGGGAAAGTAGGATTGCCTGTGGTCGGATGGTTATATAGCGCATTTTGGTAACTGCGTTTTTCTGCTCTTTGTAATGTTCTGGTGCTTTACACTGTAATTCGATTAACGACTGGCGTTATAACGAAAAAGATAAACTTAACAGATATTTCAGTTTTCTATTTCTGTAGAAAATCTAACGAATAAATTAGCATCACACACCACGCAGACTGTTCAATGCACTTCCTGCTAGCAGGCGACCCATTATATAATATCTTAATGTGGCCAATATATTAATTATTTGTGTGTTTGCGTTTGAAATTGAACAAAATTAATCAGTGGACCTATTTAAGTGCAGGCATCAGTGCAATGCTGATCAATTGGCTTAGCGGATTCTGAGGTCAGTGCTATATAATTATGTTAGTCGTTAATCGATAGGTCTTTAGACTATAGGTCTGTTTTTGTTAAATTAAAGCGCGGAACAGTTCTGAATTCTGCCCCTCGCCAGGGGCGTAGCAAAGGGGAGGGGGTATATCGGTATATATATAATATACCCCCAAATCAGACTACCTAAAATGTTTAATGTGTTTTTAAGATTTTCAAAGTTTTTACCCCAAAATCAAATTCCTGGCTACGCCCCTGACCCTCGCTTGACTGACCCCCTGCATTTCGGCTACAACTGCTTCAAAGTTAGAATTAGGGTATTAAAATAAGATGCTACTACGATACTGCTTTTTCAAGAGCTATATAAATTCACGAGATTATGCATGTTTTACTAACTTACTTGAGGAGATTTCGAAATCTTACATTACATTACTTTAAGGCGGAAGCGAGTTCAAGCTGCCCATCGCAAAATAGCCTGTCAGTTTTGTGAACTCAGTGGCGTAGCGTGACTTTTGGGGACCCGGGGCCATCCTTGATATGGTGCCCCAAAATGTTTGGCTGACGAGCAAAAAAAAAGGTCATCGCCCACGTTTTTGGTGTTGACGAGCCAAAAAAACGTCGTCACACCACTCTTTGGGGGCCCCCTCTCCCGGGGCCCGGGGGCTCTCTCCAAAGTGCCCCCGCCCCTAGTTACGCCACTGTGTGAACTGTCTCGAACTGGGTCTCAGACTCCCCTCTCTCTTTCTCCCCTCTCCTTCTCAAGTCGCCGCGGTGACTTTTCAAGATGATCTCAAATTATTTCCGTCTATTTAGGAGGCGAACTGAAATCGTATCGTCTTGCCCTTTTGTCGTCTAATCCCCCTATACGCCGTGTTATCGTTACGTCAGCGGCCCTCTTTGAAGTCCGCGCGCCCGGCCGACGAACTCTGATAATCCAGTCTTTGAAGAAGCGACCGGAGTTTCTTCAGTTTCGACCGATCCACTTGTAAGTCGCACCCCTCCGTTCGAGGCAGACTTTAATCTAGGCCGTTTCCGGGGGGAAATTGCCCTTCTTTCCCCGGAAATTTCACCCCCTCGGAAATTTTGGCATACTACATCAACAAACAGCAGCCCCTAGCTGACTCCCCCCGGCCTTGTCAGTTTCCCCCGGCTTTGTCAGTTTCCCTCCCCCCGGAGTCCAGGAGTCTAGATTAAACACTGGTTCGAGGGATTAAGCGTGACGTTATACACGTTGCCTGACTTCCACCTTGTATGGCGTCGGCGTTACTGTCGGAGTCATTGCGTGTGTCCATTTGCTCAGCACATGCCCATGATATAGCGTGCCATTAACGGATAGTCCCTGATTCGGGGCAATATAGGACGATCCATGGAGCCACCAACAGGAGGATTATTAGGTGAAGTTTGTCTCGATCGTAGCAGGGTGCGATTTGTGACCTGGTGCAGTGGGGGGGAATATGTCGAGCTTGGGGGATGTAGTTGTTGGGAAATGTAGCAGTGAGGGGATGTAGTGGTGGGGGATGTAGCAGTAGGTAGGGGATGCAGTTGGGCAGTGGGGGATTCCTCTCTTCCCCTCTACAAATCGCGCCCTGGATGGTAGTATAGTTTCATGACAAGTGGATGTCATGTTTGTTGATGGTACTGATTCTAAGTCAACTGCAGTGCGCAGCGAATGGGTTTCTAGCCAGGTATGCTCTAGATCGGCTGTCCCACGCACTGCAAAGAAAGCACTAGTACTTGGAGCATGATCCAAGCTGCAGACCGAGTAAGATTGATACAACCTTCAAATCTCTGCATATACTTCAGTTGTATCTCGAGTATTCGATGTGTTTCAATAACAGCGGTATGTTCTCATATGTTTCCATCATGTAAGCAGCATGCCCAATGGGTCCGGAAGGGTACATTATATTGCCATTGTGCGGCAAAACAGCCTTTGAACTTAACAGCGACTAGTCAATAACAGTCGCCAGTCGGATGGATTGTGCTTACACCAGATGGATTGGGTTGGGTCAGACTTATCCATATTAGTGGTGGGTTGGGTTGGGTCAGAAAATAAGTCGTGGTTTAAGAAACTGTGATGTATTACAGTGGGTTGCATTGCTAATTCAGAGATGTCCATGGGTCCATTTTTAGAACCCTATCCATCCCAACCCATCAAATCTCCAACCCATGCCGATAATAGGTTTTCTTGACCCAACCCAATCCACTGTAATGCATTACAGTTTCTTAAACCATGACTTTTCTGACACAACCCAACCCACCATTAATATGGAAAAGTCTGACCTAACCCAACCTAACCCATGAGTTAACCCAACCCATGGACATCTCTGGCTTACACGCGAAAACAGAAAGCGCTCAATCAATAGGCCTATCATTGCAAAAAGCAAGACTGTCGATTTTGTTGAGTCAACTCTTCACGCCATTTGCGAAAAACTGAACCTTTTGTACCTGGTGAGAGTAGGTAGGGGAAGGTAGGGTAAGATGAACCCATCTAACCCCGCCTTCCCCTACCATCTTTAAAACCTAGATCCAACTAATTCTGCTTGACTCTTTGACAAATCTGAGTCTCTGGCCAGATCATTGAGCTCTGCCTGAGAAATCTAATGAGGATTGCTGGACATCGGTAGCTCAAACTGGGGATCTTCCGTAACAGCAGCAACAGCAGCAGCAGCCAGGCACGTCGGAACGAATTTTTAGCAGAGGGTGCAGATTTTCCGAGGCGAGGTGTTTGGTTTTCACATTTTTCGGTGGACAAGCCAAAAAAGGTCATTTCCTATATATTTTTGAGTCGAAAACCTCAGCCTCGTTTTCCATGGATGCGCTGCACCCCCTACTTTTGTCCAGGGGGTGCAGCTGCACCCCTTGCACCCGCCAATTCGCAAGGGCCTGACAGCAGCTTCTATCTACATGTACAGCGTTTCATCTATCTCTGCATCCTCATCCTCCAGTGTCCAACGCTCTGGCGGGTTTGAAACAGAAAGACACTCGTGCCATATGGAGCTAGTCTAATTGCAGAGACAAGGTTAGGGTACTCAATAGACTTCCTATTCTTTGAAGAAAGTCCTGTAACATATTCGTCATGCATGCAGACAGAGCAATCCGTTACATGGTTTTTCTATTCCCTCTAGATCATTGGAGGGCATGGATGGATGCATACCTGTAAGTGTATACCTGAAATTGCAAAGGACACAAAAACCTCGCTGACCAGTAAAGAAATCGCAATGTGCTCTCTCTCTCTCTCTCTCTCTCTCTCTCTCTCTCTCTCTCTCTCTCTCTCTCTCTCTCTATATATATATATATATATATATATATATATATATATATATATATATATATATATATCTCTCTCTCAGATCATTGAGCTCTGCCTGAGAAATCTTATGAGGATTGCTGGACGTTGGTAGCTCAAAATCGACACACACACACACACACACACACATATATATATATATATATATATATATATATATATATATATATATATCCTAGGTGTGTACAATGTAAATACCGGTCCTTCTATTCGGGCTCGGATCGGTCGTGGGATTTGCGCAAGACCGTTGAGAAATATAGTTGGAGAGGGGTACATGGGCGCCCGCACATTAGGCCACGAAGGGACACTTGCCCACCTGGAAAATGCAATTACCAATATTTCACATTGGAATTTGAAAACCTTGCTAAAATATTATCCGTGACCCTTGTGCTAAAATGTGTTTTGTTCCTCCTGGAGAAATTTATGTGGTGTAACCGTGACCATTTTGTTTTGGGACTTTTGTCCCTACTGGAAAAATTTCTGTGGGCGCCCATGTCGAGGCGGCTAGCATGATCGAAGAGAATGTGTGAAAGTTCATAGTGTTTGACATGACGACCAGTGTTTAATCTAGACTCCTGGACTCCGGGCGGTGGACTGACAAAGCCGGTATGGAAACTGACAAAGCCGGGGGAGAAGTCAGCTAGGGGGCTGCTGTTAGTTGATGTAGTATGCCAAAATTTCCGGGGGCAATTTGAAATTTCCGGGGAAAAGCAATTTTTCCCCGGAAACGGCCTAGATTAAACCCCGATGACGACCCTTTCGCAAGACCTTTTCATCGGAAAATGTCGACGTGCCCCCTCATTCCGGAATTCTGGCTCCGCCACTGACCGTTTACGTGTTTAGACGTTTAGGTTTTATAGTTTCTGGCGCACTCTAACGACAGCTGATCAGTGTATTCTTCATCTTGACCGATATTAGTTCTTTTCTATTGTCCATCTTTGCACAAATCCCAAACATTATACGCAACAGACGTGAAAATCGCATCTGCTCCTGGGTGTGTAGGCCTGTGTGTGTATGTGCATGTTTGAGTGTATAAAGTGGCGGTTCCAGGATTTCTTGGTGGGGGAAGAAATGAATTCATAGAAAGTTGGTGGGAAATGAAAATAGAAGGAAAAAGTCAATAAACTATGCCGAAAGGCTGAAAAAAGGAATTATATTCCGAATTTGACTATATTCTTTTACCGAAAAATAGGTTGACAGGCAAAAAAGGTCATTCGCAGTTAGTTTTACTAGACTTTTACCCAAAAATAAGTTTCACAAGGAAAAAAAGTAAATCCGGAAGTCCGTGTGGGGATGCATCCCCACTCATCCCCCACATGGAACCGCCGCTGTGTGTATACATGCATATGTATTTGTGTATGTATGTGTTGTTATACCAGTATTCGCACGTTTCTTCTTTTCTGCATGTATACGCTCCTAAAACTGCTGTCTTGTTGTATCTGTGGAACGAATTATAGTGAAACGGTTGGCGAAATTAGCTGAAATCTGCAGCAGCCGCGCGCGCTCCAGCCGACCGTCCGTTGGTCGCAAACAGAGAGATCGAATTTCGACGCTAGGCGGCGCCAGATTCGACTTCCACTGACGAGAGAATAAACGCGCGACGTTGAACTGGAGAAGACCAGAGTAATTCTACACTTTCCAGCAAGGAAAAACAAGCTTATATGTATATGCATACTATTTGCATAGGTCTATATGTATGTATATATATATATATATATATATATACACACACATATATATACATATATATATACACACATATATATATATATATATATATATATAAAACTTATGAGAAAAAAACGGAATATATATATATATATATATATATTATATATGCTATTTATATATGTAGGAGGTTTTGTGTACATAAATATAGCTAATTATATTCTGAGTTTTCAACAGGTGTCTGTTCCTGCTAGATGTAATGAAATCTCAACGGTTATATAATGAGGACGAACACTTGTTGATTGTTATATCACATGTAGTCCTTATAATGTTTAATTTTACATTCATGAATATTTATCCACGTATTTTTAATATTCATGAACACCAGACCTATATACAATAATAATATTAGGCCTACATATATCTTAATTCATTTTCAGAATTGCATATATAGGCCTTATCAAAACTGTCGATTGAATGGACGAAACAGCTTTGAAATTATTGTTTCGTAGTCTTCAGTGGCGGCTCCAGGATTTGGCAAGTGGGGAGGGGCAGTTGAGGCGACAACTTCCAAGCATGGAGGCAAATCATTTGTTAATAGACATTTAGTAGTAAGTATAGGGCCCCAACAGGGGGGACACTGAGACCAGGCATTCAATAGGGGGCACGGGCCTCCCGAGCCCCCATGTGGAGCCGCCAATGGTAGTCTTGCGTGCATGAAATCAATGACTTTAAAATTAAAACGCACAGTCGAAAGATTTTATTCTATCAAGAGACATGAAACGTGAACATTTAAAATCCTATGCTTGCAACCGTAGTAAAGCATGTGATTATGGACTGGTTTGATAGGATTAAGGCAGAGGCGGATCTAGGGAAGGGCAGGGGGTACACATGTCCCCGGGCGCCGAGGTGAGGAGGCGCCAAAATTGGATATTTGGGTAAGTGAAATGCACAATAAAGTAGAAGAAACACTTGCAAGGACCTTTTTTGCTCGTCAGCACTAGCCTATATGAAGAGAGAGTTGAGGGGCGCCGAAAACGATGTGAGGACCTTTTTTGCTTGTCAGTTGTTAGGGGCGCCAACGTAGGCCTACACTTTGTCCCCGGGCGCCAATACCTAGATCCGCCTCTGGATTAAGGCGTGAACAATGAGCTTCATCAGTATAACAATGTGATGTCGAGAGATATACTCGTTAGGTGGCGCGGTGGTCCAGTTGTGAGCGAGCTAGACTGTCAGTTCCGGACCAGAGGACTATAGCGAGGGTATCCTTTCTCCTGGGGCGAAAACATGCTGATGGCGTCCCCTTCAACTATACCAAAAATTCTTGACGAGCAAAATAATTAGTCGTCATTTATTTTTCTTCGGCGGCGCCTCAATCTACGACAAAAATCGCGGCGAAACAAAAATGGTCGTCACTTATTTACTTCACTACGAATCGAATGATATTTACATTTTGTTTTTGTTTGGGGGCGGATGATGGCAGAGTGGGTTTTGCTGGAGCGTCAGGCTGACGGATCGGGTTCAAAACGTTAGTGCCCTAGTGGCTTTCACACAGGCAGTAATGCCTTCTAAGCCACTTTAAATCATGCTAAGTTTAAGTTTATTTTTTGTTACACTATCTCCCGATTTTGGCGCCCCAACCCCCACATCGTGGCCCGGGCCGCCCATCGCTACGCTACTGTAAGCAGTAACTGTCTGTAATAGATTCGGCGTAGACGAAGCTGTTGATATGCAGTTATAAAAGTTGATGAACAGCGACGTTCTATATCGGAGATACAAAGAGCGCGCATGCTTAACCCCTTAACCGTGTATTTAACTGTAACTCAATGTAAAATGGATGGATATATCCGGGATTCCCAGTTAAGGGGTTAATATGAAAAGCGTCACTGTTCACTAACATGATTATTAGTTGAGCCTACAGGAAGGGTTCTATCTGACCCAATCACAGCCGTTCCTATGAAAATGCATTAAAGTCAGTGTTTTATACAGGCCTGTTAGGAGGGGAGATGTACCCCCCAACCTCAAA
>CM030852.1:5337533-5437533 GCA_018105865.1 Metaphire vulgaris
TTATGAGGATTGCTGGACGTTGGTAGCTCAAAATCGACACACACACACACACACACACACACATATATATATATATATATATATATATATATATATATATATCCTAGGTGTGTACAATGTAAATACCGGTCCTTCTATTAGGGCTCGGATCGGTCGTGGGATTTGCACAAGACCGTTGAGAAATATAGTTGGAGAGGGGTACATGGGCGCCCGCACATTAGGCCACGAAGGGGCACTTGCCCACCTGGAAAATGCAATTACCAATATTTCACATTGGAATTTGAAAACCTTGCTAAAATATTATCCGTGACCCTTGTGCTAAAATGTGTTTTGTTCCTCCTGGAGAAATTTATGTGGTGTAACCGTGACCATTTTGTTTTGGGACTTTTGTCCCTACTGGAAAAATTTCTGTGGGCGCCCATGTCGAGGCGGCTAGCATGATCGAAGAGAATGTGTGAAAGTTCATAGTGTTTGACATGACGACCAGTGTTTAATCTAGACTCCTGGACTCCGGGCGGTGGACTGACAAAGCCGGTATGGAAACTGACAAAGCCGGGGGAGAAGTCAGCTAGGGGGCTGCTGTTAGTTGATGTAGTATGCCAAAATTTCCGGGGGCAATTTTAAATTTCCGGGAAAAAGCAATTTTCCCCCGGAAAACGGCCTAGATTAAACCCCGATGACGACCCTTTCGCAAGACCTTTTCATCGGAAAATGTCGACGTGCCCCCTCATTCCGGAATTCTGGCTCCGCCACTGACCGTTTACGTGCTTAGACGTTTAGGTTTTATAGTTTCTGGCGCACTCTAACGACAGCTGATCAGTGTATTCTTCATCTTGACCGATATTAGTTCTTTTCTATTGTCCATCTTTGCACAAATCCCAAACATTATACGCAACAGACGTGAAAATCGCATCTGCTCCTGGGTGTGTAGGCCTGTGTGTGTGTGTGTGTGTGTGTTTGAGGGTATACAGAGGCGGTTCCAGGATTTCTTGGTGGGGGAAGAAATGAATTCATAGAAAGTTGGTGGGAAATGAAAATAGAAGGAAGAAGTCAATAAACTATGCCAAAAGGCTGAAAAATGGAATTTTATTCCATATTTGACTATATTCTTTTACCGAAAAATAGGTTGACAGGCAAGAAAGGTCATTAGCAGTTATAGTTTTACTAGACTTTTACCCAAAAATAGGTTTCGCAAGCAAAAAAGTAAGTCCGGAAGTCCGGTGTGGGGATGCATCCCCACTCATCCCCCCACGTTGAACCGCAACTGTGTGCATACATGTATATGTATATGTATATGTGTATGTATATGTATATGTATATGTGTATGTATGTGTTGTGAGACCAGTATTCGCACGCTTCTTCTTTTCTGCATATACGCTCCTAAGACTGCTGTCTTGTTGTATCTGTGGAACGAATTATAGTGAAACGGTTGGCGAAATTAGCTGAAATCTGCAGCAGCCGCGCGCGCTCCAGCCGACCGTCCGTTGGTCGCAAACAGAGAGATCGAATTTCGACGCTAGGCGGCGCCAGATTCGACTTCCACTGACGAGAGAATAAACGCGCGACGTTGAACTGGAGAAGACCAAAGTAATTCTACACTTTCCAGCAAGGAAAAACAAGCTTATATGTATATGCATACTATTTGCATAGGCCTATATATATATATATACACATATATATACATATATATATATATACACACACATATATATAATATGCATGCATATAAAACCCCAAACATATATATATATATATATATATATATATATATATATATATATATTAGGTACCCACAAACCAATGTAAAAATTTGAAGTTGAGAAATGTTAATGTGGTACCCCCTCAACTTGTTACCCCTTATAAGAGCAGCAACAGTGCAAAATTTCAGCTCTTTATGATAACATTTACTGGTTGCTCAACATGTTGAAAGTTTAGTGAAAAATGCCATTTAGCGAATTTTCTAAAACTTGCTTTTTGTTCAACTTTTATTGCTCAATGGTCAATGTCATTGACATCTGCCACTTATTTATTTCAATATTTGTTTAAAAAACATATAAATATTCTATTATTACCATTTTTGTTTTTTTTACAGAGAACATTTAGAATAAATAATTATTAACTGTCAAAATAGCACTGCCACCGGTTGGTACTTGTAGGCATTAAACTGTAACAAATGCGCTTTGTTAACATACAATTCATTAATTATTTAGCAAATTATCATGTCTTTATTACCAAAAACCAGTGTGCGTACAGTATTGTTTTATGTTACTTATGGTTAATAATATGAGTAATAGTACAAATTTTAGGTTATGTATGAATTGTGTCATGCAACTATTGTTTGTAGTAGGCATATTCTTGGCAAAATATTGTTGTAATATGAAATTAAATTAGTTACATTTTAGATCAGCGTGTAATCAGCTTAAAGTAATTAGAATAGCTTGACTACAGTTTTGTGAACAGATGGGAAAGGCTGGCATATCTAATTTTGATCCATCCTTACCTTCAGTAGTACACTGGGATGGCAAGTTGTTGCCAGATACTGTAGGCTGTGAACAAGTTGATAGGCTGCCAATCTTGGTACCAAGGTTTCAAATGGAACAGGTTCTTGGTTTCCCAAACCTATCTACCTGTACCAGAGCAATGCAGTTGCAACAATGATTACAGAATGGGCATTCAAAGTCACGTGAAAGCCATACGCTTCGACAGCTTTGAATACTGGCATGCGAATTGGAGTTTGTGTCATGAGAGAGACCATGCTTTACAAGAACCTTTTGCATCTGGCATGCCAACTTCATGAGCATGAAGTAGTAGCTGGTGATGTTTCTAGAGACTGTTGTCGCCGATCAGTTTTGGTCCAGAATCCAGATATTGGCTTATTCACGATTTATGGCACCTAGATCTATGTACAGCGTCCAGTGGATGGTCAAGCTGCTGTACTGTGTAAAAGTGTGGATGTTTATAGAGCAGTTCAAACCAACAGCATGCGAAGAAACTGCACTGAAGGAGATGAGCCTTTTTGGATGCCTGTTGTACACAAAAGCCTGGACATAATGTCCAAGACCAGCAGCTGTTCCTGCCAATGACCGGAGCGTTTTTAAGCTAGCAAAATACTATGTAGCTTTGAACAAGGGCTTTTCCGATGCTGCAGATTAGTACACATACATGGTACCTGAGTGAGGAAGTAATGAATTTTGAATTTTTTGACGACACTGTAGACAGCTGCATCAAACGAAAGATGAGCAATGCACTTAGTAAACAGAAACACCTAAAGGAATTCAGTTCGAGCCCAGTACCACTGCTGAAAAGGAACTCAGCGGCTTTGTCATAAAAAATACTGTGTCTTTCTTTAATACTCTTGGCCTGAATGATGATTTCCTCACACGCACAGACCAAGACAGCTGGTAAAACCATGATGAATTTCAGGTAACCAAAAAAACCTCAACAGTTTGACAGTTGTAAATGACAGAACAGAGTGAGCTGTTAAACTGATACAGGCCTTTCACAGCTATACAGTATTGCGACAAATAAAGAACAGAAACGTATCTTGTATCAAGACACAAAGCAAAGTAGCCAGAAGCAAGAAAGCCCCTGCTTGTCGATGCCAATGTTGATGTTTTACAGTCCGCACTAGAGACTCGAGATGCACTGGGCTTAATAGAACGCCAAAGGATACTTTTCTTGGAGGCAATTGAACGTTCTAGTTTTTGAAAATATTTACAACAACTTAATTGTTATCTTGGTGCCTCACAGTATTAAAAGTATGCATTTAACTGTCGAAGAACTTATATAGAATTTCCACGTGTAAAATTTTTCATATATATAGAAATCTGATAACTTTAGAGCCGTTGAGCAACCTTTAAATTTGATTTTAAAAATCTGAAAAAATTACAGAGAACTTATTTCAAAGCACATAACAAAATGGGAGGGTACCATAGTAGAAATTATGAACTTCAGTTTTGACGGGCACCCTAATATATATATATATATATATATATATATATATATATATATATATATATATATATATATATATATTTATATATGTAGGAGGTTTTGTGTACATAAATATATATAGCTAATTATATTCTGAGTTTTCAACAGGTGTCTGTTCCTGCTAGATGTAATGAAATCTCAACGGTTATATAATGAGGACGAACACTTGTTGATTGTTATATCACATGTAGTCCTTATAATGCTTTACATTCATGAATATTTATCCACGTATTTTTAATATTCATGAACACCAGACCTATATACAATAATAATATTAGGCCTACATATATCTTAATTCATTTTCAGAATTGCATATATAGGCCTTATCAAAACTGTCGATTGAATGGACGAAACAGCTTTGAAATTATTGTTTCGTAGTCTTCAGTGGCGGCTCCAGGATAGGCAAGTGGGGGGGAGGGCAGTTGAGGCGACAACTTCCAAGCATGGGGGCAAATCATTTGTTAATAGACATTTAGTAGTAAGTATAGGGCCCCAACAGGGGGGGGGCACTGAGGCCAGGCATTCAATAGGGGGCACGGGCCTTCCGAGCCCCCATGTGGAGCCTACAATGTCTTGCGTGCATGAAATCAATGACGTTAAAATTAAAACGCACAGTCGAAAGATTTTATTCTATCAAGAGACATGAAACGTGAACATTTAAAATCCCACGCTTGCAACCGCAGTAAAGCGTGTGATTATGGACTGGTTTGATAGGATTAAGGCAGAGGCGGATCTAGGGAAGGGCAGGGGGGGTACACATGTCCCCGGGCGCCGAGGTGAGGAGGCGCCAAAATTGGATATTTGGGTAAGTGAAATGCACAATAAAGTAGAAGAAACACTTGGACCTTTTTTGCTCGTCAGCACTAGCCTATATGAAGAGAGAGTTGAGGGGCGCCGAAAACGATGTGAGGACCTTTTTTGCTTGTCAATTGTTAGGGGCGCCAACGTAGGCCTACACTTTGTCCCCGGGCGCCAAATACCCTAGATCCGCCTCTGGATTAAGGCGTGAACAATGAGCTTCATCAGTATAACAATGTGATGTCGAGAGATATACTCGTTAGGTGGCGCGGTGGTCCAGTTGTGAGCGAGCTAGACTGTCAGTTCCGGACCAGAGGACTATAGCGAGGGTATCCTTTCTCCTGGGGCGAAAACATGCTGATGGCGTCCCCTTCAACTATACCAAAAATTCTTGACGAGCAAAATAATTAGTCGTCATTTATTTTTCTTCGGCGGCGCCTCAATCTACGACAAAAAATCGCGGCGAAACAAAAATGGTCGTCACTTATTTACTTCACTACGAATCGAATGATATTTACATTTTGTGTTTGCTTATCGGGGGCGGACGATGGCAGAGTGGGTTACGTGCTGGAGCGTCAGGCTGACGGAGCGGGTTCAAGCCCCGTTAGTGCCCCTAGTGGCTTTCACACAGCCTTCTAAGCCACTTTAAATCATGCTAAGTTTAAGTTTATTTTTTGTTACACTATCTCAAAACCCGATTTTGGCGCCCCAACCCCCACATCGTGGCCCGGGCCGCCCCTGGCTACGCTACCGTAAGCAGTAACTGTCTGTAATAGATTCGGCCGTAGACGAAGCTGTTGATATGCAGTTATAAAAGTTGGTGAACAACGACGTTCTATATCGGAGATACAAAGAGCGCGCATGCTTAACCCCTTAACCGTGTATTTAACTGTAACTCAATGTAAAATGGATGGATATATCCGGGATTCCCAGTTAAGGGGTTAATATGAAAAGCGTCACTGTTCACTAACATGATTATTAGTTGAGCGTAGGCCTATAGGAAGGGTTCTATCTGACCCAATCACAGCCGTTCCTATGAAAAAGCATTAAAGTCAGTGTTTTATACAGGCCTGTTAGGAGGGGAGATGTACCCCCCAACCTCAAAATTCCCCTCAAAAATTCCCAGCACTTACACAAATTTTGCATTGAACTGTGTCTTTTCCCCTCCAACAAAGTCGATTCCCCTCCCCGAAAGCCTCAATTTTTCCCCCCAAAGGCCTGGAGTCTGAATAAGACACTGATTAAAGTTACCCAGGACCTTAACGTGCAGTGATACACAAAATGTGCAGTGATAAAATGAAAACGTGCAGTGGTAAAATGCAATTTTATGTGCATCGTGCAGAGAGAAATTTTCCGGACGACCTTTTTTGTGTGATATTTGCGCGGACGTTCGCAAATTTTCTGAGTACAGTGCAGTGATAAATTATTTTTCTTTTAAAACAGTCGTTACCCTTTCCCGTGAGACCGGAGGGATAAAGTAAGGCACAGCACTGCATGGAACCAATCAACTCAACGCGTGGTAAACTATTGAATGCAGATGGTTACATCAGTGGTTTTCACACAGGCTTACTTAGCCTCCTAAACCACTTAAAATCACATTATTATTATTATTATTATTATTATTATTATTATTATTATTATTATTATTATTATTATTATTATTATTATTATCATCAAATTAACACATAACGACAGAGTCGCAGTATACAGCGTAGATTTTATGGCGGCTAATACCGCGCATAGATCCATGCGCTTCCATATCGACAACGCTATAGATCGGGTGAGTGGGGAGGGGGAGAAGAGGGGAGGGGAGGGAGGGGAGAGAAAGCATAATGGCAGGCATTTAGCGGACTTCATCTTATTGGCGACTTGTCGACCGAACAGAAGTCACCTCTAGGTCTTCATCGGCTCAGGGCTCCGGCGTTCGACTCTTGCTATAAGGCTTCCCGGCGCGGCGGATTTTCTCCCTTCTCATCTCCTGTCGTCTCTTCCACTTCCGCCCCCTCCCGTCTCTGGTCGACGACCGAACTTTCGTCTGATCAAGACTTGGTCAAGTCCTTCAAGTGCTGCATCTATCGCCGACGGCGGCAGCGACGTTTCCTTCCGGGGGGGAGAGGGAATCCCGATCGAAGGGCTGCGCCGAGACGGCGTATGCATTTGGAGGGATTTGTTTCTTTGACGACGCAATACGTGAATCCAAGCAGCGCTACTTGGTTCCATCCACGGAACATGAAATAAATGCAAGAAAAATATATGCAACGATAATAATTAATTACTCTCAAAGTGTATAGACCTATTCGGTATTAGGCCTAAGTAATAGACATTAGCTTTAGACTTTAGTCAAATCGAGTTAAATATTAGGCCCTACTCCTATATCACAGAGTGATTATAACACAAAAGTTACGAAGAACTGAGATTTGATGTCCCTATATATTATCAATATTAATATTATTTTATGCATTTGTGCTGTTTTGCCATTGTACAGTGCTACTGTGAAATGTGTTTTTTGTAGAATCAAAGATAGCAGCTCCAACGGACAAGCGGAAGTTGGAGTAGAGGGCTGTATGAGTGCCAGTGGTTTTCAACACAGAAGAGATCCTACTAAGCCTGCACCTATCAAAAAAGTCAAAGTCCTTCCCCGAGCCTCACGGGCTCATAAGGCGGCGCTGATCTCCGTTTCTACAGCTCTCAGCCAGGCGTGCAATGCCACGGATACGGGGTTAGTGTATCGCATAGCGTACCTGTTTGACTTATCGCAGAGATTTTTACCACTGCTCCTCATTTTACCACTGCGAAAAAGGCTGAGTCGACCTAAACCTCCAGTTATTATTATTATTATTATTATTATTATTATTATTATTATTATTATTATTATTATTATTATTATTATTATTACTAGAAAGAGGCTCGCTTCGCTCGCGCTCGCTTCGCTCGCAGTGCAGGATAATACTAATCCAATACCTATACCTAATACCCAATCATTGAATTCATGCTGAACAACATTTCAATGATCGCCACCTAGCCAAGCTCTGCGCCACGTAATAATTAGGCCTATGTACGTTATTTGTGACGCTGTACACGTATTTTTTGTGTACGCTCAAATGTACGTTAAAATTGCTGCGAACAATTGTTACCAATAGCAACGTCGTCGCACGCCCAGCCCTCTGATGCTGCAATGACTCGACTAAACCGGTTCTACGAACAATTGTTACCAATAGCAACGTCGTCTTCGAACATCGTCCACCAACGCATCGCGACGTAAGGACTAAACGGTCTAAACCGTCTACCAATAGTCAACGCTCGCCCACGAACGCATCGCGACGTAAGGACTAAACGGTCTAAACCGTCTAGCAATAGTCAACCAATCAGAACGCTTGAAGGTAACAGACATACAGATAACGATCTTAATATTATAGATTATTATATCAAAGCAGTGGCGTGCAGAGGGGGCGGTGAGGCGGTGGCCCCTGGCATCAACCCGATGGGGCGTCCAAATAGACTCGGCGACCATTTTTTCTAGTCAACACTTTTTTTACAGGAAAACCCTTAAAATTATCGATTTGGTTCCGAGAATCCACACCACGTAAGGGCGTCCATATTGTCTCGGCGACCTTTTCTCGCTCTTTAATACCAAGCATCGAGATGCGATACACTATCCCCGTATCCGTGGCATTGCACGCCTAATCTAATATCTCGTTGCTTCTAAATCACTTTTAAAAGCATTCGCGCTTGTTGGGAGCAGTGGTCTACATGGGGGACCCTGGAGGACCGTGTCCCTAATGAATGCCTGCCCCCCCCCCCCCAATGGCCCCCTGTTGGGACCCTATACTTACTACTACATATCTATCAACAAATGGTTGTCCCCATGCTTAGAAGTTGCCACCCCAAGTTCCAAACGTCCCCCCTTGCCAAATCCTGGAGCCGCCGCTGCTTGTTGGCGTTGCTCAATACAGCATCATCGAATTTGATGCGTTTGAGAATAATACATTGCGTGACGTACAGTATGTAACGCGTCACTCATACCTATTACCTGAGGTTGTCAAGCACTCTACTCAGCATGGAGGATGCCAAAGCGAGTGACTGACATGAACGGTCTTTGACATCGGCTGCAGTCTGCCCTGCGCCCTCGCCGCCTGACGCACGTACCTTGTGATAGTGTCACGCGCCTAGTTTGCCATCGTTGTCAACTTAGAATCGGTTTCTTTACCCTAAGTTAGCATGCTTAACCCCCCCCCCCACCAGTGGCGGCTCCACCGGGGGCCAGGGGCCCGTGCCCCTAATGAGAGCCCGGCCCCCAGTGGCCCCCAGTTGGGACCCTATACTTAATGCTACATACATTAAACAAATGGTTGGCCCCCATGATTAGAAGTTGCCACCCCAAAGGCCCCCCACTTGCCAAATTCTAGAGCCGCCACTGCCCCCCACTAGTGAATGCCTGACCCCAAATGGCCCCCATCGAGGGTGATTTCTTCCTGTAAGTGCTGATTTATGGAATATAGTTGGCCCTACCTGCAGGGGCGTAGCGACGGGGATATATCGGCATATATACCCCCAGAATCAGTCTACTTTAAAGCATAGTTGTGACGTTCAAGCGTTTTGAACTTTATTATTGTTTGAACTTTATGAACTTTATTGATAAGCCATTAAAGTTCATACAGTTCAATTGGAATTATCACTGCAAAACCGGGTCATGTGAGAGAAATTGGTCAGCATTTGGATTTATACATACAAGAAACGCAACAGACTCGCATGAAAGACAGTTGAGAAGATTGTCAAAGTGCGTAATTGTAACTTACACCTGGTGGATAAGATCGAAAACATCTGCTAAGCCGATGTATTCATCGATTGGTCTTCTGAAACTGAGTCATCTGACGAGGACTAAATTGGAAATTTGAACTTTTGTGAATTTTTCCGAACTTTACATTATTTTTTCTTGAACTTTATTGAACTTTTATGAACTTTAAAAAATTCTTTAAACTTTCACAACCTTGCTTTAAAGTTTTTTGTGTGATTTATATGTGGTTATGTGTGGCTTATATGGTTTATGTGGTTTATAGTTAAGATTCATACCCAGAAAAATATTTACACCCCCAAATCAAATTCCTGGCTCCGCCCCCTGCCTACCTGGCTACGCCTCTGTCTACCTGCCTAGAAATTGCCAACCCAGCGCCCCTTCCACTTGCCCAATCCTGGAGCCGCCACTATATACGTTAGCCTCTTAGCCCACATTCTTTAGGTCGTGATACATCATACATTGATTGATCCAAATCGAGCGGACTTAAAACAGGACGCCACAAAACACGCAACCCATGGTCTAATCTTGTTCTAAGTATTTGTAATGAATCAACAGTGCGCTGAAAAGACGAAATCCGGTTTCGACGGATGATCCATCGTTACTTTAATATATAGTTCTCTGATTTTACCCCTATCCTGCTTACTGGTGCGATTTTGATCAATGCCGATAACAGGAATGTTTTTACACCCCTATAACACCCCCAACACCCCCAATCTGAGACCGACACCCCTCAATCGAAGGATATTTTGACACCCCAACAGCCCCCGAATTTGAAACTGACACCCCCTTCCCCAAGCTGAGTCAGGGATTACCTCTTTTTTCCTTTTTGCTTGTCATGTTTGTTTGGAGATTTGATAAGGTTTTTTGCTTGTCAGACTTTTTCCAAATTCCGACACCGCCAAATTTTCCCGACACCCCAAATTGACAATCCTAGAAAAACCCCTGGCCGATAAACTCGAGGGAAGAAGAAAAAGAGAAATTAGTGTTTGCGTAAATTTGTATTTTTTAAATAAATAGAACGTAGCAGAAAATTACAAAGAAATGAGAAGCCCAACCTGTTATTAAGCAGTCCAAAGCAGGATTTACCAAACATTTTAGAACCGTGGCCTACTTCAGCGGTTTTGTAACGTTTTGCGACCCTAATCATAGCATGTAATATCCAAAAAAATGTATCGGGCCATCTGGCGAACGTTAGTTGAAAAGAATCTTCTGAGTTTTGAGTAATTGGCAAAACAAAATGTCTTATTCAATTCGAATGAAAATATGCAAGCATATTAAGATTTTATTAGGCAGAATTATTCATATTTTTACTAAATAGGACAAAAGGAGAGAAATAGAGTTTGATTATTTTGAAAATTATCGTTTTAAAAAATTAGTCAGGAACATACCTTTGTTACGCATTTGAAAAATCCCGTAAGTATGGCAAATTCGGTTAACCGCCGGGTAGCTCTGTTGCCTTTGTTGCAGTTACCAGAGATTGTTTATTGTAAGTCCAGTTTCGGAGCAAAATGGTCAGGATACGTTTGCTTGCGTTATTGCGAAATAAAATTAATGTATACAGGGTTATTGTCATTTATCAGGGCTTGCATTGCCTCATATGCTATTGGCTCACTTGATCGAGTGATTACGTCGAAGAGAATTTAATTATTAGTGTGGTGAAATTTTTAGGTATATATAATACAGCTGAAAAAACTAGATATTGATAAAAGCAGCCGCGTCCAGTAAATAGATACAAAGTCATGTAACAGTTTCTTTTATTTCTTTATTGTTGATGGCACATAATAATAATAATAATAATAATAATAATAATAATAATAATAATAATAATAATAATAATAATAATAATGTGATTTTAAGTGGTTTAGGAGGCTAGGTAAGCCTGTGTGAAAACCACTGTTTACATATATTTAAAATTTATTTGTTTTATTTGAAATACTAGCTGTTAACCCGTCAAAAACGACGGTGGAGAGTGGCTATCTCCTACCCCGATTTATTGCAAAAGTTCATATTATTATATATAACAATTTTTTTAAAATCTCAAAATGTAAAGTGAATGCGTAGATTTTCATTTATAATTTTCCCTATGTGCTCACTGAATGGTCTTGCCCCACCCCACCAGAGGGGGCTGCACACCATAACGGAACCTATGACTACGGTTTGGGCCTACGATCCATTGGAGTTTGGTCTCCCACGGGGGATGCGCCCTCCAGTGTTACATATACATACATACGCCTTTTGGAATACGGCTCTTTTTCGGTTTACGGACCTATTCTTTAATTAAGTAATGGCACCCCAGATTTCCCCGACACCTCCCCCCCAAATTCACAACCCTACAATCCTAGAAAATAACCACACACCCCAGATTTTCCCGACATCTCCTTCAAATTCACAATCCTAAAAATAACCCTGGTTGGAAGAGAACTGTGAAAATATTGAAAAATACCATCGTGAATACAAGACAAGAGAGGCATATCAATGCATGGACTACACAAATACAACCTGAGATTTGCTGATGATGTCGATGTCATATTGAAGGAAATGAAGATGACCTGGAGGACACTGCACAGACGCTGAGTAATGAAGCAAAGCACTATGGTTTATCAATGAACTTTGAAGAGACAAAAACGACGGTATTTGGTCTAGAGCTGTACCGATTGCACATTTTGCCGATTGATCCGATTACCGATTGTTAAACAACCGATTGTTTTGCCGATACCGATTATCTGTCGAATTATCAAAATCGAGCACTTTTAATGATCATGCAATCAAATTTGCCAAATAAAGGTGTAGCGTAAATGCACGTGCCCTCTGTATACAGGTTCAATTCGAGGTTTACCAAGAGATTCAATGCATAATGTGTGCTTGATCATTAATGAATAATGATTTTGCTATCAATACTTATTATGACTAATTTTAAATTTATATGTTCACATTGTAATTTATAACCGATTGTTCCAATTATCCTAAAAAATCGGCCAGAAAACAAGTGTTACCGATTAATCGGTATCGGAACCGGACTGGCACCCGATTACCTATTGTTCCGATTGTCCTAATAATCGGTCCGATTATGAATGTTGCCGATTAATCGGTACAGCTCTAATTTGGACAGAAAGATATTGACGGGCCTGCCGTGGAGCGTGACGTACTTTATGAACGGTCGATCCATAATATCCATTCGAAAAGACTGGACATGCGAAATGCCTCGGTATCAAGCATAGATTACGCTCTCGTGGCCGGACAAACTGTCATGGGGACAAAATGTCAGCGGACAAAATGTCATGGGGACAAAATGTCAGCGGGCAAAATGTCATGGGGACAAAATGTCAGCGGACAAAATGTCACGGACAAATGTCACGGTTCAGGGTTAGGGTTAGAGTTAGGATGACATTTTGTCCGCTGACATTTTGTCTGCTGACATTTTGTCCCCATGGCAGTTTGTCCGTGATATTTTGTCCTAGCACCAAAGCTCTACGTCTCCACCAGTGAGTCGACTGGGGGCGCTTGGGACAGAAACAACCGAAAAGTTTTTGTCGCGGCCGGGATTGGCAGACCAGTGCGCTAACCACTGCTCCAGCGCGCACCCCTTATTCTCCCAATAGGGCTACCTCTCACAAATTTTCTATCGCGCATTCTATTTTCTATTTCTCTCTTTCTCTTTCTTGTTTTCATGCAATTAAATAAGCATATAAGCAAGTAGCTAAATAAGTAGGCCTAATTAAGTGCGTAAGTAAATCAAACTTATGCGCTACTCAAATCATCGTAAATCTCATTCACTAGCTCATCCAAAGAGTATGCTTGTTTGAATTTGTTCAAGTTGATCCTGCTCTATGAAAATAGCTTTCAGATAGGCTAATGCCTTCAAAACAACTCAATTCATGTTATCTTTTCTAAAATTTACCTTCTTCTTATCGACATCATAAGTAATTGCGCTAATAAAATTTGCACTATATTAATTTGACGACTGAAAATTTGAGCAACAGAGCCAAGTAACGACCTTCAAGTCGTAGATATGGTCGAAGCCTCGAAGGTCTTCAGCTTTTATTCGTTTCGATCGCATTTCTAGGTTTATAATTAAAGTTGGGTATTTATTTTTTATTGTCGAATAAATAGAATTTTATTTCTTCTTTTGTTTATGAATGTTTGTAAACTATAAATTAATTTCAACGAAGTTGTTTCTATTCGTCGACCTTGGATCTAGAACAATATTGTTTGAAAGTTACTGATTTTGTGACGAATAAGTAAAGTAAGTAAGTAAAATCTCGTTAATTTCTAAAGCGCTTTCAAAAGATGCACCGAAGTAGCTCCTTATTCCTACGCGCTCAATCTCAAATGAAATAGCTATAGCCAAAGGTGGGTCATTCATGCCGGGTCATTTAATCAAAAGGGCAAGTGGGCAGGATGCTATAGCTATGGAGGAAATGATTTTATAAAGAGAAATGATTTTAGTTTAGAAAGAAAAACATGAGGAGATGTTGCAAGAAGGGGAGAAAATTGTGACTCAGAGTTTGTTATTTGGCTTTGATGTAGACAGCGAAGGGATATTGGAATTGAGTTCCAAAGCTCAGGTGCCGCATATGAAAAAGCACGATTGCAAATTTTGAGAGATGATTGATTCAGAGGTCGAAGGAGAGTTACATGTGAAGAGGATCTAGTAGATCCAGGTTGTTGTGGAATTATCAGATTTCTTAGGTAGACTGGTTTTGATGTATGAAGTGAGTTATAAGTCATCGATATTATTTTATATTCAATGCGTTCTGTTATTTTGAGCCAGTGGAGAGATTTGAGTAATGGTGTAATGTGGCAAAACTTAGGCGATTTAGTTACTGCACGAGCTAAGGCATTTTGAATCGATTGGAGTTTACATATGGAAGCCTTTGGAAGATTGTGAAACAGTGAGTTGCAGTAGTCTAACTTAGAGTGAACTATTGAAGTGGCAATAGTGGAAGCAGTTTTAATATCAAGGTAGGGACGAAGGCGACGTAGATCACGAATGTGAGCATAACAGGTTTTTGATAGTTGAGATATGTGAGCTTCAAAATTTAGGGAGGAGTCAAAAGTAAATCCAAGATTTTTTGCAGTTGGAACAGGGGTTATTATTGTATCTGGGGCTAAAATCAGTGTGGGATTTTCAATTTTTTTCAGTTGTTGTGGCAGTCCAAATAAGAGAAATTCTGTTTTGGAGGGATTGAGGGCAAGGAGATTAGCTGACATCCACGATGAGATTGACAAAAATGCTGATTCTAGTTCAGAGATTGATGCCTTAAAGGAAGATGGAGTAAACGAAAGAAATAATTGAGTGTCATCTGCATAAAGTTATCAATCAATCAACCAAGAGATAAGCCTTTTCTTAAGATAACTGCGGTCATTGTATTTTGTATTTAAGAAATTAAATTGAGAACAAATAGAATTTTTAGAAGTTATTTGTGCATGTGTGATTTACAAATGAGTATGCAATAAAATTAGGATGTGTTTACTGTTAGCTCTGTTCCAAAACAGAATCGACAAACTGATATTTCAGCACTCGATAGGCCAAATAGGGGGGGGGGGGGTTGAAAAAGTTTGACAGTTGTTGACAGGGGAGGGTCAAGAGAAGTTGACTCAACAATTTCAGTATTTTACAAATGATAAAAAATAGGAAATTTCATAGAATACTATTTATTACAACAGAAAAAACCTGACAAGCAAAAAAGGTAATCACCTCCACACTATGATGCTTGATGAACAAAAGAAAGGGAAAAGGTCTCATCGCTGCAAAAATAATAACATTCTAAACTTTTTAGGGGACCCGTCACTGGTCTTAGTGGGGTGGGGGTCAAAAGTTTTGACATAATTATAGGGGGGTTACTGAAAGTTGACAGTTGTTGACAAGGAGGAGGGGTAAAAATTGTCCAAAAATTGTTGACATAATTAATGGACAGCCCCTTATTTAGAAGACTAATCAATAAAAATCTGTAGATTTGAATGACAGATACAGTTTTAAAGCACTGTGCTGCATATGGTCATTTTTTTACATGTAACTTTTGCAGTAGTTGTAGAATGGGCCGTCATTTTGGAAATCTCGGAGTGCGCGTGAGTGGAATAATCTATTACAGTCTGTCACCTCACGAGCAACGTGCGTTTGCGGGATTCTTCAAGAAGACGATACCAAACACAATTCGACGAATCCAGTCAAACCTTCTCACCGTCTTTCCACGTCAGTAATTTTGTATTTTGCGCTGGTATGAGTTGCATTGCACTGTCATTTTTCTTGAAAATATTTGCTTTCAGTTAGTATTTGGCAGGGCATATGCAAGGATTTCCTCTTTTTATTTAGAATTGTATGACTTTAAAGTCTATTTTGCAAATGTCATAGAAGCAACTAGGGGCAGGAAGTTAGCAGAGTGGTAACAATGCTGGACGATGGAGCAGAAGGTCACAGGTTCAATTCCCGCGGTAGCCCTAAGGTCGACTCGGCCTTACTCGCTCAAGGGTAGTGGCAAACTGAGGAGCAGTGTTAAGCTGTGAGGTAAAATGTGGGTCTGGAGAAAGTAATGGCAACCTACCCTAAATTAATGGATTATATCACCTACATCGCCGATTGCCCAGGCCGGAGATAAACACCGGATCCCAATGCTCGGAATCGAGTACGGGACCTACTTTTACCTTTTTACATAAAAATAACTACCTGGTTACATCCTAATGCTGATGGAAACTGAGGCCTCCAAATTCGGCCTTCAGATCTCATGGGCTAAAACAAAAACCCTGAACCTTGGCTTTGGTCACACCAGGACATCCATCTCCACTGTCTCTGAAATATAAGTATAAATGCACTAACTTATATTTCAATTTTGTAATAATGCGCTGGACACATCAGACTGTTATGCATGTCATGTTTCATTTGATTATCTCTGATTGCCAACTTCCAGCCATGCGGGCTCACTAAAGCACTGCATTTATAAAACCAATATGGAAAATGTTTCACGAAGTCCATAGTTCCAGTGTTTTATACAGGCCTGTTAGGAGGGGAGATCCCCCTCCCCCCCAAAAAAACCCTCAAAATCCCCCCAAATCCCAGCACTTACACAAATTTTGCATTGAACTGTGTCTTTTCCCCTCCAACCAAGTCGATCCCCCTCTTGAAAGCCTCAATTTCCTCCCCAAAGGCCTGGAGTCTGGATAAGACACTGCATAGTTCCATACATGAATGATGTATTTGTATTGCATGGTTTTTGCTTTTGTGTTTGCTAAAGTGATATTACATTTCAAAATGTTATAAATGAATGAGTAAATAAATCTTATTAATCTTATTGATATTTTTCTATTGTGATTTGACTAACTAACTACCAGCATCGGCCTCTTTGGCATTGTGCGACCGGTTCTCATCAGAACACCGAAGAGTCACTTTGTGTCAATTCAACCAATGGTCCATGGTCGACCATCTCAGAAAATTCTGAAATTTCCAAGAAATGTTCTCCAGGCGTCCAAGGTTCTTTTTCTAGAGCTAACATTGAACATCTGGAAAGATGAAATTTTTTTCTTAAATTTTTGTAACTACAGTTACGACAGTTTTTCCAATAGACAAAGTTTTGCTCTTGTTTTATAAAATACTACTAGTAGTGAATAAGTCCAGTATGTTTAAATCCTCTGGCTATGATATTACTGAAGTTATAAAGATCTGAAGTTGCAAAAATTTAAGCGGCTTTTGCAAAACACCAAAAAACGGCCTACCCTAGGTACAATAAAAGTCAAATATCTGAAGAACTATTCAAGAAAGTTAGCTAAATTTTTGCAGACTTTCACTTGGATGATTGGGGAACATTTCTGGTAAATTTCAGAATTTTCTGAGATGGTTGACCGGGAACCTTCCAAAAAATTGGTTAAATTGACACAGAATGACTCTGAAGTTAAGAAACGTCGAGCATGGCTAGCACTTGGATGGGTGGCCATTCCAGGATCTAGTCGTGGTGCTAGCTGCCAGTCAAGCCGTTCATCATTTAGACGTCGATAAATTGGTAGCAGTGCTAAGCTGCAAAGGTAAAACATCAGTCTAGAGAAAGTAATGGCAACCTACTCTAAATTATAAGCCACCTGTGTAGGGTTGTAACTTTTCCGGAAAAATAGAATGTCACTGCTTGCCTATTAACTGGAGATAAGCGCCTACCCTATGCTCTTTCGAGTACCGGACCACCTTCACCTTTTAACCACCAGCTGTCCACTTCTTCATTTGGCCATTGATTGAAATTATGACAAATTGAGTGAATACATTGTTTTAAGAATATTTTGAATGTTTTAAAATTTTAGCTGTTTTTGGTGGCTATCTCTTGTATGACTGGGGTGAGAAGGAAAATCAACGCCTCAGTCGTAAGAATCCCAAGGATTATGAAAACGATGTCTAGTTCTGTAAGAGTGAGTTTCAATTTGTCTAAATTTCATATTATACCAAAATTGCAAGAAATGATACCAGGGGAAAGCATAGTTGTCTATTTAGGTAATATTTTTTATGAATTTTATCAAAGTGCAACTTAGAAATTAGCAGACATAAGTGGTCATGCATATATTATGTTTTGCAGTTTTGCTGCACAAAGTTTTGAGATCTTTAGTATTCACATTTTATCACATTATAGAAAAAACAAGTCACACTACCGGTACTTTAGACCTCCTCTCCTCAGAGACACAGCATGTGATTGATCCATAATTTATTAAATGGATATCAATTCTGACTTTTAAATGTGCAATAACCAAATCAACTAACAAGCATTGTGAGTCACAGTTATGATAAGATTGATTTATGATTTGATATATTTTTAGGGCATAGGTGTTTGAATGATTCAATTATTGAAATATGAAAGAAACATGAGTAAAAATTGAGAAAGCATGCAATCATCTGGTACACTAAATTTTATTTGTGTATGAAATTTCTGGGAAGTTATAAAACTTGATAAATCCTTATATGTAAAATATTTTAATTTTGATTAATTTTTGCTTTGCTGTATGTTGGAAATATCAAATGTTTTTATTTTGAAATTGAAATGTATCGACATTTAACACATTTGTTATTTATGCACTTAAAATATCTTTTTGAAAATGCAAATTTGTTGTGGATGTAATTTGACTTTGGGTTTTGTGTCTTATATAAGATGGTCATGTGATACCAGTAAGTTGAAATATACTGTACTGTACATGTGGCTCAGTTTTTATGTTCATATTGTTTTAGTTGAAGACAACCTTCAAAAAGCTTAAGAAGATTCAGTGTTCTGGTGAACAAATGAAGATGTTAAAGCAGATAGTATCTGGAATTGATGTTTTAAGGCATCAGAATTCAGAGAAAACTATTTTAGAACCAAGAAGCATGCAGATTGATTATTACCGGTAGTGATTCAGTGCGGAATGGCAAGTGATCACATGCGCAATAAAATTTGTGGAAATTAATGTTCTTTTGTTGTCTACTGTATATCCTTTGGCATTTAGTAAAGAGAGGTGTTAGATTGCTAGATTTTAGTGAGAAATTTTTCACTTAATATCACTCGACAAAAGTGACTCACTGAGTCACTGGCAGCTCTGGGATTTGGCAAGGGGCGGGGGTGGGGGTGGCACTTCTAAGCTAGACCTGTGCGCCGATGCTCTGAGGGTCGGCGGCGGCGGCGGCGTGGACTTCATTGACGGGCCAATGACGGCGGTGTACAAACGGTTAATACAGTACAAATACGTGTGACTACAAAGGATACCATATGACATCGTCGTTTTTGTTCAATTCCCATGGTCTTTTGTCACTCGGTTAATTTGAAAACAATGTTGCGAACTTATAATACACATTAAAAATAAAATTATATAATTTAAGAAGTGTATAAAAATAAAAATGGTAAATTTCTAATCAGATAATATTGCTTCATTATATATCCGAAATTGACCATAAATGAAATTTTAAAAAGTTTATATGCCAACTTAGAAACAAAGCACGTGCTGCCGACATCAGACTAGGAAGATTCAAACTAGGCTAAGATGATTTAAGATGATTTAAACAACATTGTTCTCAGTTACGATGCATAGGTTCACTCAGTGTTTATTCTAGCCACCTTGACATTGGGGGATTTTGAAATGTTTGGGGGGGGCAAAGTCTGAGTCTCCACACTTTTGGAGGGGAAATTTCCATCCCCAGCCAACATATACAAAATTTTGGGGGGAATTTTAAAACGGGGTGGAGGAAATTCCCCCCAGAGAAGGCCTAGAGTAAACACTGGGTTCACTGCTCATGTAATTAACTGTGGACAGTTAATTTTAGCCTCATTTTAGCATCTTGTTTGGTCTTCTCGTAATTTTCATCGAAAACGCTTTTCTTTAGCCATTTTGCAGAATGTAAACAATAGACCTACAGCTAGGGCGTCATTCGATAGACGAATGAAGCGAAGTACACTGTAGGCCTAAATAAGTAACGTGTGTTTTGAGTTAGCTAGTGTTGCTAGTGTTAAATGTCTTCACATTTTTATCCACGTATTACAAAAGTGTTGGTCTACTCTGGTTACCAGGGCCGGATTAAGGTTCGAGTGGGCCTGGGGCTGCATCAGTGTTTATTCTAGCCACCTTGACATTGGGGGGATTTTGAAATGTTTGCGGGGGAGGGACAAGGTTTGACGTCTCAAAAATCTTGACGAGCAAAAAAGGTCATCTTATAAAAATGTGGTGACGAGCAATAAAAAGGTCATCTGCCCATTTCCCCTTCTTAAACGCTCTGTGACAATCTTCGTTATTTTTCCCTTCTCCAAAAAAACCCCATCGCCACACTTTAGGGGGGAAATTTCCATATCCCCATGCAACTTATAAAAAATTGGGGGGGGGGAATTTTTTCATTTTGGGGTGATCACCCCAAAAAGGGCCTAGAATAAACACTGGCTGCATATTTTAGGGGGCCTATTTTGGCAATTTCAAGGCCTACTTTTAAGGGGGCCTATTTTTAATGGGCCCATTTTTTATTTTAATGGGCCTATTTTAGCAGTTTTAACAAGTATCTAGGGCCCTATTTTTGCAGTTTTTTAATTTTCAAAAATTTTAGCAATTTTATTTTAAAATTTTAGTTTAAAATTAAAATTTCATTCTATAATTATATAATTGCAAAAAAATATTATAATTAAAAAATTAAAAGCTTCTTTGAAATTTTTACTATTTTAGCTATTTTTACTCTTGAGCGTACAAACGGAGGTCAACTTGTATACTTTATGCTTTATTGGGATGTTGTTATTTAGCTTGTTTTCTAAATGTTACACACAGTATAGCTTTCTATAGCTCTACATAGCCGTATTTACTTACATATTTATAATGGGTTTATATATAACATTATTGCCACGAATAGAACTTGTTAAATTAATATAAAAACACTGCTATTTACTTTTACCTTGAGAAATTTAAATATCGTATTTGGGTTCGAAATAAATTTGTGTTTCGAATAAAATTTAATAATTACATGATAAATCACAATGTTTTCTTCTCGGCTATTAAATAACTCACTCGCCTTGTGATGAAAGTAAAAATCTTTTAAAACAATTTTTCGCTTAAATAAAAGGTTCACATATCTTTACACACACCGCTGGTCCACTGTGATTGCTGTCTGATCAGTGGTCTGGTTATCGACATAGATCTGGTGGAGGTCGGTCTGGTGTTCGACAGAGAATATTCTAGAATTTCAGTCGTTAAAAATGTTGGGCCTGTTTTTCATGGTGGGCCTGGGGTTTCACCCCCTCAGCCCCGCCTTAATATGGCCCTGCTGGTTACATGAAAGAAATGATTTCACCATAGGGACGCCGGCGTCAAGCCGGTATCCTCTCGGCGGCGGCGGCGGCGGCGGCGGCGGCGGCGCGCCTATCCCACATGTAGGCCCTATCACCGGCGGCGGCGCACAGGTCTTTTCTAAGCCTGGGGTCAAGGTGTTTTTTTTCGGAATAATTACTAGGGGAGTAGGGGGCCGATGAAAGACTCTAGTAATTCCGGATGAAAACTAATTCTGGCACTTCCCGATTTTAGTTTATTCTGCCCGGCTACCGACAAAACAGTCATAATGGTAGTGGAGTAAATTTTCTAATATCGGATTAAAACAGTGATGTTAACAAGGACCGACCCCCCAAGGACGAGGATAAGGACAAGGTCTGACCCCCAAGGACGAGGATAAGGACAAGGACTGACCCCCCAAGAACGAGGATAAGGACAAGGACCGACCCTCCAAGGACGAGGACAAGGACGAGGACTTACCCCGCAAGCACAAGGACCACAAGGACTGACCCCAAGGACAAGGATCAAGGACAAGGACAAGGACCAACTTCTGTCAGACAAAAAAGTCAGAAAGGAAAAAAACAAACACAATTTCAATTCGAATCACAAAATTAGAAAAGGAAAAAAAGAATGTTGTAAAACATAGTCTAGTCAACAGCAATGCTGCGTTTCAAATGCGCCTTTGACTTTAGCCACATAGCTATGTTACTGCGCTTAATGAAATTGTCAAGTTTATTATTAATAATAATAATAATAATAATAATAATAATAATAATAATAATAATAATAATAATAATAATAATAATAATAATAATAATAAATGAACAAGTGTTTCCAGCAGCTGATCAGTCATGCACACACGGTGAGGTCTAATTATGAATATGAGACCACTTTGCGAAAACACTCGTTCAACTGGAGCCGACGTCGCAGGGAAACAAAGAATTCTGCTAAATAATCAACTGGTATTATAAAGGAAACAATGACTAAACACTTAGAGTAACTCAAAACAAGTATGTAGCCAAAATACAAATCCACATACTACTCTTACCTTGGAACATAATTATCAGTACAATTGAAAATGGTATACAAGTAATTTGGTCCTTGTAAGGACTTTTCAAGGACTAAGTTACAAGGACCAGGACAAGGCCGATCTGCAAGGACGAGGATAAGGACGAGGACCGAACCCCCAAGGACGAGGATAAGGACGAGGACTGACTCCCCAAGGACGAGGACAAGGACAAGGACTTCAAATTGGTCCTTAAGGAGTCCTTATGGACAAGGACCAGGACAAGGATTAACATCACTGGATTAAAAGTGCAGACAGTCGGGTATGATGGCAACATGGCGATGCACAACAGTTTCTACGCTCGTGGATCAGAGTAACCTCTAGGGGGGGGGGTAGCTTTTCATGAAAGGCGGACCGCCATAATTACTGAGGAACAACTGGGGTGACACGGCCCCCGTAGTTTACATGTTAAAAAACATCGTGTATGGGTCAACTAGAGAATAGAGATTTCAGGCAAAGTGTGTAGAAAATCTGAGCAAATTTCAGTAGGCCTAATTAAAGTAATTTAAAGTGGTTTATGAGGCTAGACAAGCCTGTATGAAAAGTTGAAAACCACTGCAGTAACTATATAGGCCTAGGCCTACATGTGAAAGCGACTAATATTGATGGGTGATACATCCATCCGGAAACAACTAAATTAACTTTTAATTACCATAGTGGGACAGTTAGGCCTATTATTTTATAAAAAGATCAAATTGGCCAATAGGACCTACATATCCCCACAAAAATCCTGGATGAGTTTTAGATCGCAATCTATAACATTAAAATCGTTATCTGTATGTCTGTTGCCTTCGAGCGTTCTGATTGGTTGGCTGTGTGAGCGTTCTGATTGGTTGCGTTCGAGCGTTCTGATTGTTTGGCTGTGTGAGCGTTCTGATTGGTTGGCTGTGTGAGCGTTCTGATTGGTTACCTTCAAGCGTTCTGATTGGTTGGCTGAGTGAGCGTTCTGATTGGTCGTTCTGGAATTGGAATTGGATTGGTCGTTGCCTCGAGCGAAGCGAAGCGACGCGAAGCGACGCGAAGCGAAGCTCGCAGCGAGCGAAGCTCGCGCGAGCGAAGCGAGCCTTCGAGTTCTAGTCAAGAAGAAAATCTTACTATTAATTAGTTGCCAAGCAATTAAAGTACTTCTGCCATTTGCGTCTTTATACTGCTGTGAGTTTGGATAATTATCAGCTTTGAGTGAAATCAGATCATTACAGGCTTGTCAATGGGACAGGTTTTTCTGTCCCATTCCCATCCCATGGCAATTTATGCCTGTCCCATCCCATCCCATTCCATCGTCCCATGGGATTCCCATAACAATATAAAGATGAAATATTAATAATGTGTAATATAGTTCAAATGAAATTATGAATTATGAAATTTATGAAAGTTTAGGCTTAATGTCTACTAAATAGGACCACGTGTACCATGAGATATGTAAAACGACAGAATTTATTAACTCTATTAACTATTATGTCCCACCACAAAATATAGATTCAAATATTATTAAAATATTAAGAAAAAGAAGGGGAAAAGCTTCAAAAAGGTAAAAACAATATTAAAAATTAAGAGCAGGTCTGTCCCATGAATCCCATAGGATAGGACGGAACAGTGCTGCCCCATCCCATCCCATCCCATGGGACGAATTTCATGGGATTCCTATGGGACGTCCCGTCCCATGGATAAGCCTGCAGACCAAAAAGAAAGACACAAGCTGGCTTTTTGAAATGAACGCTGAAATGTGCGCTTGTTTGTCGACTTCTTTGAGTCTCCCCTAATCCTGTTTGATCTCAAAAGCAGGCACTGTCTTTACATTAACTTTTAAAATTACTACGAACTAAAATGATCAGCAAAGTTTCTAATTAAACGCAGTGGCGGCTCCACCGGAGGGGGGCCAGGGGACCCGTGCCCCTATTGAGTGCCTGGCCCCCAGTGGCCCCCACTGTTGGGACCCTATACTTAATGCTACATACATTAAACAACAAATGGGTGGCCCTCCATAATTAGAAGTTGCCACTCCAACGGCCCCCTTGCCAAATCCTAGAGCCGCCACTGATTAAACGCCAAATTATTGGCACATCTTTTACGTGCGCCGTGCCTGGCGCCAATGTATTCAGATATTTTTAGTGTGCCGCAAGACAAAAAAGTTCGTGAAACACTGGCATACTTAAATTTACTTTCTTCACAGACTTCATACTGTACAGTATGCAATCAGTTTGTGAAGCAAAGAATCGGGTAGGGCGTTGATTTTGCTGATTACTCTACTCGGAACACCAGTTGAATGCAATGATCTTTATTTAATATTTCGAGGAATTGTTACAGATGAATTTATTTTTCTGCTTGCGACAGATGTCAACTCCATGCATCGTCCTGTGTTGTAGACAAAGAGACAGTCGTCATTTTGAGCCGACATCCCAACGATATTCGCACGTGCAAGTGACAGTACTCCAAGAACACGTGCATGGGACTTCGCGACAGCAAGTCCAGCCTTTAGGCGAAGGTGGATAGCAAGAAGATCCGTATGCTATGCACATGTGATCTATCCTGAAGAATCAGCACAGTAATCATTATTCAGTATTGCAGCAGCTATTGGTGGTGTCCTACGTTTAGAGCTTGTAGAAGACGATATGCGGACTTTTCATCTCGGCTCCATTCATCTCTGGACTATTCATCGCGGAACTTTTCCTATCAAGGATTATTCATCACAGAATCTTTCATCAACAGTACTATTCATCTACGAACTATTCACCTCCGGATTATTAATCTCTGGCGAAGTCTTACATGGTGACAAGGTAGTGGGAGAGGTAGCACCTTTCACTGTACGAAAGTACAGACACTGGTCCTCACCACTACCAGGGCAATCTTTTGCCAAGACCGTCCGTGCGTGATGAAGAATCACATCCTACTCGAGGTGTCACTGTCGATAACAAAACACGGCGGATCTAGACTTGACCAGTCGATAAACAGTCTCGGGTACGGGCAGCAGCACTACCCGGTTATGGACTGAGGCTATAGATTATTGAAATCAGCAAGGCTCAGTTCAAAGATATCTAGGGGCATGGGTGCAACACTTTTAATGGCCCTAGAACTGCGAAGGAGAAAACCTTAGAAAAACCGACAGAAGGTAATGGCAACCCACTGTCGTAGATTGCCGAGGAAACCATGGATTTTCAAAGAAAGCAGATTATAAGAAACGGCGTTAAGGAATCTCTGAGTAAAAACTCGAGCTTCTCGCCCGGTAGGGAAAGTCATGAACGACAGGTGACACCCGACCGTAAACCAGCTACTGTTCGAACCTCAAAACGAAGATATAGGAAGGAGACAGAGAAAAGAGAAAGAGTCAAAATTGGTACATGGAATGCTAGGACACTGTACCAAACTGGAAAACTAAGTAATGTGATAAAAGAAATGCAAAGAATGAAAGTAAACATATTTGGCATAGCAGAAACGAGATGGACAGGAAAGGGAAAGTTCACAACAGAAGGAAGGACAATAATATACTCAGGGCAGAAAAGCATCAAGCAGGAGTGGCATTCATATTGGATAAAGAGACAACCAAAAGTTTACTGGGACATTGGGAAATATCAGAGCGAGTAATAGTCATCAAAATACAAGCCAAACCATGTAATATAAATATAATACAGGTGTATGCCCCAACAACAGAACATGACGAAGAAGATGATGTAGACAAATTTTACGAAGATATAGAAAAGGCAAAGGGAATATGCAAATCACAGGAGGTGCTAATAGTAATGGGAGATCTAAATACAAAAGTTGGAAAAGGAAGAAGGGGAATGGCAGTTGGGCCACATGGATTGGGGGAAATGAACGAACGGGGGGAAAGATGGGCAGATTGGTGTGAGGAAAATGAGCTAATAATCACAAACACCTGGTTCGACAATCATACACGAAGAAGGTGGACATGGAGGAACCCAGGAAGTACAGCCAAGAATCAAATTGACTACATTGCAATAAAAAGAAGATTCAGAAATGCAGTGAAACAGTCAAAAGCATATCCAGGAGCAGACTGCGACAGTGATCACACACCAGTGATTGCCAACATGTCGTCTATAAAATTCAAAAAAGTTCAAAAAAGCAAAGTAAGGGAACAGTATGACTGGAAAGCAATGACAGAAAGAAAGACAGAAGAATTTGAAATTAAACTACAAAACAGGTTCCAAGAATTAGAGGGAAACGAAGACATGGAGATAATATGGGAGAATTTTAAAACAACAATAATAGAGACCACACAAAAAATTGTACCTGAAAAGCAAAAACAATTCAAAAAGAAATGGATGAAGCAGGAAATCCTGGATAAAATGGAAGAAAGAAGACGAACTAAGAACAAAGATGAAGCAAAGTACAGACAACTCAATAAGGAAATAAAAGAGGAATGCAGGAAGGCAAAAGAAGAATGGCTTAACGAACAATGCAAAGAAATAGAAACACAAAGGAATACACAGAATATGTATGACAGGATAAAAGATTTATCAGGAAAAAAGAGATCAGGTACAGGCAGCACAGTTAAAACAAAGGAGGGGAATGTAGTGGCGGAAGATAAAGAAGTACTGAAAAGATGGGAAGAGTATATAGAGGAACTATATAAGGATAATAGAGGGGCTAAACCTATAATGAGGAATAATGATGGACCTCCAATAACAAAAGAAGAAGTAACAGCGGCATTAAGAAAAATGAAGAAAAACAAAGCCCCAGGACCAGACGAACTAACAACAGAGATGCTAATAGCAGCAGGGGAAGCAGGAATACAGAGGGTAACAATAATAGCAAATGAAATATATGAAACAGGAAGAATACCAAAAGAATTATGTAGGTCAATATTCATTGCAATACCGAAAAAGCCAGGAACAATAGAATGTGAAGAACACAGAACAATAAGCCTCATAAGTCATGTAATGAAGCTTATATTAAAAGTACTTTTGAACAGGGCAAAAATTAAAATGAGGGAGAGAGTATCAGAAGAACAATACGGGTTTAAAGAAGGTAACGGGTGTAGAAATGCAATATTTATTCTAAGGATGATTGGTGAAAGATGTATAGAGATGCAAAAAGATCTGTACCTATGCTTCATAGACTACGAGAAGGCATTTGATAGTGTAAAACACGAAGAACTGTTCAAATGCCTAGAAAACATAGCACTAGATGGAAAGGACATGAGGATATTTCAAAACCTGTACTGGAATCAAGAAGCAGCGATAAGAATTGAAGGAAAAATAGGTAAGTGGATACAAATTTTAAAAGGGACAAGGCAGGGTTGTGGTTTATCACCAGATTTCTACAATGAATATGGGGAAGAGATTATGAAGGAAACAGAAGAATTGGAAGGAATAAAGATAGGAGGAAAAAATTTAAACAACCTACGATACGCAGATGACACAACACTAATGGCAGATACTGAAAGAAAACTACAAAGGTTATTAGACAAGGTGGCAGAAGAGAGTGAAAAGAAAGGACTAAGAATAAACAAAAAGAAGACGTACTGTATGGTAATTACAAAAAGAAAGAAATTCTAAATGCAGGCTACAATACAGGGAATGGAAATAAAACAGGTAACACAGTTCAAATATCTAGGAAGCATATTCACAAGCGATGGAAGAAGTGAAAAGGACATTGAAACCAGAATAGGTATGGCGAAGTCAGCCTTCATACAACTCAAAAAGATTCTCACAAATAAACATATTTCAACAACAACACGGCTCAGAATTCTTCACAGCTACGTTTGGGCGGTTCTGATGTACGGCTCGGAAACATGGACGTTGACAAAAACATCAGAAAGGAAACTGAAAGCTGCAGAGATGTGGTTTCTCAGAAGGATGCAAAAAATTTCATGGACAGAAAGAATAACCAATGATGAAGTACTAAAAACTTTTGGTACAAAAAGAAAATTGCTAAAAACCATAAGAAAGCAGCAGCTTGAATTCTTTGGACATCTAATAAGAAAAGACGGATTGGAAAATCTAGCCATAACAGGAAAAATAGAGGGGAAAAGAGCAAGAGGAAGACAAAGAATAAAGTTTACGGACAGCCTAAGAGAAGCGACAAGAACTACAGACAACATCGAACTGATAAGGAAAGCCAGAAACAGAGAAGAGTGGAAATCCATGGTCGCCGACGTAGCAATGCATGGCACATGAAGAAGAAGAAGAAGTCTTACATATAATAAAGTGGAATATATGAAGCGTTATATAAAATATAGGAAGCAATATGTCGTGTAAAAGAGGTTCTTAATTTTACTATGTGAACTTATATACTATATAAGTAAGTATGTTTGTAACATTTCTAACAATAGTATTTTAGAACAAAAGTTTAATGCATGGCTCATTATGGAAAAATATTTAAAGTAAAACATTAAGTAAATGGGTTTTTTTCAATTTTACTATAGACCTATAACTGTACTGTAGCCAGCCTAGCGATAGTATTTTTAAAATAAAGTCTGCTGTATAGATTTGATATGCCTGATTACTAGGAAGAATTCTGGATCTATCCTGAAACGAGATTTTTTTACAATTGATGATATATAAGACATGTAATCTCTGAATCTGGTGCTAGAACAAAATGTCACGGACAAAATTTTATGGGGACAAAATGACAGCGGACAAAATGTCACTGACAGAATATAATCCTAAACCGTGACACCGTGACATTTTGTCCTCATGATATTTTGTCCCCATGACATTTTGCCCGTGTCATTTTGTCCACGGACATTTTGTCCGGCCACGTTGAATCTATATCTTTAGAAATTTGAGAATTTCTATGCTATCAGCAGAAACCTAGACTCTCCAGAAGAAGGACATACAAAAGCTGGAAGCTTTCGAAATGTGGATATGGAGAAGAATGGAAAACATCAAGTTGACGAACAAGAAAACAAACGATGAAGTACTACAGATGGTGGACGAACAAAGATCGATAATCAGTACCATAAAAAGAAGACAGAGGAAGCGGATTGGACGCATACTAAGAGGAGAATCATTGCGAAGAATATCAGGAAGAATGACAAAAGGAAGACCAAGGAGGATGCTATTGGACTGGATGATGAAAACAGATGCACAGCGTCACAAGACCTATGCAGAAATCAAAGAAGAAGCAAGACGCAGAGAGGAATGGAAAAGATGGAGCCCTGAACCTGTCCCAGGACAGAGGACATGATGATGATGATGATGATGATGATGATGATGATGATGATGATGATGATGATGATGATGACACTATCATCGCTTTCCTTCGACACCCGTTGACCCACCGTTGGTGAAAACAAGCTAGCCTGCATATTAGATTTCAAGAAGCTCGGTTCGCTAGTGAATTCTGATGAAAGAGAAAAGGTGGTGGTGAGGTTGCGCACATTAATTACCATTGTATATGTTTTGTATCTGAATGCCGGTACTGTAGACACTAGCGAGGCTTCACGACAGTGAAACGGACAGAATTCGGGTCAGCAATTGGGGAGAGTGGTTGAAATTACACAATTAGATTTGAACACAATTATTTCCTCTCGTAGTGCAACGGACAGGAGGAGGTTGGAAAATATGAGATCTTGGAATACGTAATAGATATATGGTCCCATACTGACCTCCTATTTTATAGTTGCATTAGGTTCTATCATTTTTATTCATATATTTTTTTATAACGAATCGTATATTTTACTTGTTCTACGATACTTCTGTAACAAACATTTCTTATAGCATATAGGTTTATATACTGTAGTAACGAGATGAATAGTACGGAGATGAATAGTCCGGGGATGAATAGTCCTCCTGAAGAAAGGTCCTGAGATGACGAGCCCTTGATGTGAGTAGTCTGCGATGAACAATCCTAAGATGAATAGTCCTGAGATGAAAAGTCCTAGATTCTTAGAAGACACCCTCCTACTAATACAACCAAAATTGGTGTCTTTTGATTTCGGGACCCCGGAAACCGAGGCTAATCCCTGGCTGACCAGATATCATATAGGACCACAATTGAGGCTCCAAAAGAAACTAATCCCTGAAAGGAAATCAACGTGAAAAGATTTCTTTTCCTTGAACCCTGGTTAATATCCTTCAATCATAGGCGTACACTTTTATTAGGCCCCTGGGCTCGAGCCATCCCATTTTTTGAGAGGCTATGAGAGAAAAGAGTAGAGGCTGTCCCACCACCACTTTTTCATCCAAGTTGGCGCCAATGCCTCCTATATTCCTCAAGCTACGTTACAACGTTTAACCTGTAATAGTAAAGACCTGCCTTTGCTGTTTCCATTTAGACTTACAACCATGGGCGCCCACGGAATTTTTTCGAGGAGGGGCAGAACCAGTGGCGCAACCAGGATTTCCCGAGGTGAGTTGGTTGGTTTTGTAACCAACTTCTTTGAAAAATCTTGAATGTCCTCAAAAGCATAAAAGGACGTCGCCTTACACCTTTACATTCTACAGCGCTATAAATTGTTTTCGGTCGACAGCAAAGGGGGTTTTTGACCTCAAAACCGCGTCAGAAAATAAAAAAATGTATGGAAACACATTTTAAAAAATTGTCGTCGACAGCCAAGAAGGGGTTTAACCTCAACCCCTCTTGGCTACGCCACTGGGCGGAACACATTTTAACACAATGGTCAATTATAATATTTATACAGATTTTAAAATTTCAATGTGAAATATTGTCATTTGCATTTTCCGAAGAGGGGGCCAAGTGCCTCTGTTGCACTAATGTGCGGGTGCCCACTGCCCATGCTTGCAATACATGCAGACAGACATATCTACAGCAGGGCTAGTAGGCAGACTAGTAGACATACAAGGAGGTCAGTAAGAGATCTACACGAACAAAAATTGCGCTAATATTAAGATCTCCATTGAAATCTGCTTCCTCGTTCGTAGTTCTTTGTATTTATCAAACCTTTGATAATCGTAATTCTTGGCCAATGTTTGGGCCAATTTTGTCAAATTTGCAAAATTTTGATATTTTTGAAATTTTTTTGGCATTTTTTGCGTTTTTTGGCACTTTTCATATTTCTTTATTTAATTAATTCATTATGCATTGTTTCTTCAATTCATTGGGGCCACGCCCCCTAGCTGCTTCAAAATAACGATACTGTATTTAAAATGATACAGGGTGTCGACTGGTTTTATTGGCCCACCCTGTAGCTGTACGTAAAGTGAAGCTTGACGAATCTGAACGCTGCGCTTTAAGCAGTCTAATTACTACAACGAGCAAAGATTTTTGAGGGTACAACTGACCTCGGATCACTTCTTAAGTAATCGAGTAGCTTGCTTTTGCTTCGATCAGATTCGAATCCTGTCAAAATCAGATCACAGTCATGAATAAAAATCACTTCACGACCACTTGTCCGAAACAAGAGCACTTTAGATAATTTGGATCGTCTAGTACAGCAGGCTGTATGCAAAATCTTTGATGCCAATGATAAAATAATGATTGACTGTATTTGCGAAATGCTTGGATTGCATTCAATACATGATATTGTGAAGAATCGTCAACACTCTTTTACACTTCGGTTCTCTAAGAAACCACTTTATTTTGTCAGTTGTGTAATAGCAGAGTGTGTAATTGTTGGTTGAGAGTTATGTTTATCTTGTGTTGTCTGCGTTTGCGAATAAAGATTCCTATTGCATCCCAGATATGTGATATTTCTCGACACCATCAACCAGTGGCGTAGCCAGGATTTCCGAAAGTGTTGCCTTTGGGGGTTAACCTCAAACCCTCTTGCTACGCCACTTCCATCAACAGTTCAACACTGTCTGCTAAGCTTTCAGTCTAGTAAGTGCTGGAGCTGAACGTTAAGGCACTAAATCTGTATTCTAGTGCAATAGTCATATACAATCTAATAAGTTTTAGTTTATAGAATAATTCTGATGCTTTCAACGAAGTGAGATTCAGTTCTATTTGTGTTCTGCTCACGACGTACAATAACGTTTCGGTGTATAACTATTGTATGTCCTGGTACTTCTCTTATCCTAATCGGTATCCTGCAATACAGTGGCGTCGCCAGGAATTTTGGGCTTGGAGCAAAATTGGTCTGGCTTGTAAAATTCAGATTCCTTATCCCCATCCCCATACACCCCCTCAGTCCCCACAAACAACTCACCGGATTTGATCGAATCTGATAGGTGGTCTGGGTGCAGATTGGAGGGGCCAGGTTCCTCATCTCCCCCCCCCGTGGCGACGCTAATGCTGCAATATGATCGTGATAAGAATATTTTGAGCAGAAACCTTATCGGGTTAAATAATTCCGATATCCATTCATTCAGACGAATGTTGACTACACATATCATATGCCGACAAGTTATTTACGCTTCACGCAGGCTTCTGTAACTATATACACGTACTGCATTCGCAGCGATTCGCTGTCTCGGTGATATTTTGACTTTGCCTGTGGCCTACGACCAGGGCCGCCGAGAGAATTTCCGGGCCCCGATACAAAAAATGCCCACGGGTTCCTCACCTGACAGGTGCGTGAAAAAGCTGATGCCCTTTTTTTGCTTATCGGTCTTTCTCAAAGCAGAATTCCGGGGTCTTCATTGTAAGTTAAGTACATACAAGTAGAGGTTTGAAAATGGGTTCATGACTTTTTGTCTTCTTTTTTTGCTTGTCAGCATTTTATGGCATTAATTTAACTATCACCGGACCCAGGCCCCTTGGAGCTCCATGGGGCCCGGAATAATGTTCCGGCTGCACCACCTCTCCTAAGGCCTGCCTACGCCAGTACGTGGGGTAGGATTGTCACATTAGCGAAATGGTCAACCGCTTGGTAATTAAAGAATGCAAACGTGTTCCAATTCATTGAGTATTTTCAGATCCAGACTTAAAACACATCTCTTTCAATTAGCTTTTTCTCCATAGTCCGTCTTTCTCTCTCCTTCTGACTGATCTCTGGAATTACCTGGTTCTTTTTCGGATGGATTTTAAGTACCATCGATTGATACCCTTGGATAGTAGGACTGGTGTTATAGAAGTGCATAATAATTATTAGTTATTGTTTGTTTTTGGTCGTCAACTGTGATCGCGTACTTTCCTCGCTTCCAGGCAAGAAGGCGGCCGAGGGAAGGAATTCATTTTGAAGAATGAAAATCAGTAGAATCAGGTAGATCGTCTTCATCGTTCAACGACCGTCAAATGATGCGTTGCCTTAAGACAAACACAAGAACAGAACAGTTATTATATAAGCGCCATTTTGCTCTACATAATTGGCGTAGGGGTGGTGGGACACGGGGGCAGGTCCATACTCCTTTTCTGGCTGGGATTTGTCGTGGAGTTGAGCAAAACCGTTTAGAAAGTTTTGGGGGAGTGGGGTGAGGGGTAGAAAGAATGATCGGAACAGGCGCAAAAACAGTGATTTTTTTGCTCAACTTAGCTTGCATGGAAACAGAAGAATCTGGCTCTAAGCACATCATCGACCAAAATGCATCAGTAAAAACAAGAAAAGTGCAGTTATAGTATTGATATTGTGCCACTAATATGCTATAAATTGTCAAAATCTGTCTGTCTGGTTATTTGTCCGGATTCTTGGATTTTGTCTTTGGAGTTTACCCCAGCGAAACTCTGGCTACCCCACTGAGACAGACAGGAGTTGGAATAGATTATAGATGTAGGTCGTTATTTTTCAGACAGCAGCGATAATAATTTCAAACGCATGAACCTTCGTCAGTAATCTCATAATTATAGATTCAGCTAGGCCTAAGTGAACAGAATTAAAACAATTTGATTTACTAATCTGTTGATTGCAATTATTTCATCAAACCTCCACTTCCCTTGAACACACATTAATGTTTACAACTAATTGCAAGCTTAAAAATTGTTAACTAATTGAGAAAAAAATGGTTGGAAAGATATATACATGTAAAAGTGAGGTAGCAAAAACGACTAAAACTAGAATAAGTCCAAATGATTTCCTACTGACTGCCTGTGCTGCTGTTCTGAGGTCGAGTTCAAACAAAGCCCTGCAAACTATTAATGTCGAATGGAATATTTTGAGGCTATTATTTTGCGCCGTGGTTAATACGGTACTGACAATCGCAGTCTGATAGTCTAATTAGTTGCAAATGTCTTACGACTTTCGTAGGCGAATACAGCTGAATTTTAAACCTTAAGTTTTGCATATCTCCAGTTCCTTGGTCATATTTTGAATATAACTTGCTTTATGACACCTGACTGCACTTTGCGCGACATTTGAATATCAATGCATTTTTTAAAGAAGCTTTCAGATACATAAAAATGAGATTCGTGTTAATACAACGAGAGCGTTAGAACAGACGACGAGAACTGGTGGATATCCGATTGCATTTCTAATTTGTTGCAAATGTCTTACGACTTCCGAATACAGCTGAATTTTAAGCCTCACATTTAGCATATCTCCAGTTCAATGTTCATTTGCTCATATTTTGATTAAGGTATGTTTCCAATGTTATGCGAAATGCATTGATTTCAACATGATATGTGCATATATCGTTTAAAAAGCAATGTATTTGGCAGTGTAAAGACGTCATCAACTTACTGTTACTTGAAATGCGTAGAGAGTTCATTTCTGAGTGTGGCCACCAAATTTCATAACTGTATCACCAAGCAATCTCCAGTTGCAGCGGTTAATAGATGCTATGGTGTTAAACATTAAATGGGCCCAAATTCGCGGACCCGAGATTGGCTGACGTCGATTCTTTATTTAAGAGGTCTGTGATACATATGTTCAGGGCCGCCGAAAGGAGGCAGGTGGGGGCAAATGCACAGGGGCCCGGCGGTCTGGAAGTGGCCCGGGCCGATGATGAATATGTGTATAATTAACATTAATACCAATAGCAGCAGTAGAGAAAGATTACGATGCTAAGTTGTGCAGAGGGGCCCGGCGAGTAAAAGGGGGCCCCGGGACCTGAGAATACATCAAAAGGAAAAGCGTGAAAAGAGAGCGACAAGCAAAAAAGTTCATCACTAGTTTTCAGTAGTTGCGACTCCGGTGAAATCAACGACGAGCAAAAAAGGTCGTCAGCAAATTTTAAGACTTGTCTGGGGCCCGCCGGTCACTCTGCACAGTGGCCCGGAATTTCTCTCGGCGGGCCTACTTACTGATACAGATTGCTCTTTGTTGTGAACGTGTAACGGCTCCATACAATTACTAACTTCTGGTCTAGACTATGGGCAAATGGTCTTTTATTCAATGATTTTTGCAAAGCACGTACGCGGTTCCAAATATATCGATATAATTAAAAAAGCAGAAAGCCAGCGATAGAAATGTCTCAAAATAGAGATTTGAAATCATTGACGTAAACGCGGAAGAAAAAGTGGGGAGTCGAGCAGGGTTGGACTGGCCTGGCAAAACGGCCCGGGAAATTTTGTAACGGCGGCCCACTTTTATACGCAGTATTCTGCAATTATTGAACTTGCTTTTGAAATATTACATTTAGCTTCATATATGCCGTATTGATTTACACATATATGCCTATATATATACTGTCTATAATATTAAGATCCTTATCTGTATGTCTCTCTGTCTGTTACCTTCAAGCGTTCTGATTGGTTGCCTATTGGTAGACGGTTTAGTCCTTACGTCGCGATGCGTTGGTGGGCGATGTTCGAAGACGACGTTGCTATTGGTAACCAAACGGTTTAGTCGAAGAAGCGTTTGACGAAGCGTACTTTCAATTGTTCATTGCAGAGTCATAATGTGTACAACGTCGAGATGCGTTGGTGGGCGTAGCTTGAGGAAGTTGCGCAATTTTAACGTACACAAAATATACGTGTACAGCGTCACAAATGGTCACAGTTGCGTGATTTTAACGTACATAGGCCTAATTATTACGTGGCGCAGAGCTTGGCTAGGTGGCGTAGGTACTTCATTGAAATGTTGTTCAGCATGAATTCAATGATTGGGAATTGGGAATCAGTAAAGGTATAGGTATTGGATTAGCATTATCCTGCACTGCGAGCGAAGCGAGCGCGAGCGAAAACGAGCGCGAGCGAAGCGAGCATCTTTCTAGTATATATATATATATATATATATATATATATATATATATATATATATATATATATATATACATATATATCGACATATATATATATATATATATATATATATCGATATCGAAAAGTTGCTATACTAGTCGGTTGTGATTGTGTCTATAAATTCTAGTCTGAATTGTTAATTTGTAAAACTGAGCAGCATTGTTATTATTGAAAACAGGTATAAGTTGAAAGCAGGACATTAAAAAACAGATTTCGTAAGCATTAGAAAAAGTTATGTATCGGTTCAGTATCTTGCGGGCCATTTCACACCCTTGGCGGTCCAAACCTGGTCCGCGGGCCCTCATTTAATGCACGCATACTGAAAAGGCGCGTTTAGCCTAGAGCGGCGCGTGTGTGGGTTTCGTAGATCAATAAGTTCGTATTAATGCCTGTGTCGTTTTACGAGCGAGTGACTTGGAATGGGACCCAGGCTAACAACACGTAAAGCAGAAACTGACGCGCTACCGAAAGAATTATTGGTAAGTAAGTAAGTAAAACGACATTTCTATAACGCGGTACATTCGGCTAGTAAAATCCGAGCCTCGACAATAATTATTATTTGCAAATTTTGTACTTGGAGAGATTTCTGCAGCGACGCGTGAGTCGCGGGGTGACTGGTCTTTCTGTGCGGAAAAGTACCTCCCGCGGCTGAAATGTTTCTGGTAGAGTCCACCTTCTGTCTCTCTGCATGACTGTCATTCTGTTGCTACCTATGTCTGCCCGAGTCGATCGTCTTCCTTATTCCCTCAAACCTCATGTCCAAAAACAGCTGATCTTCACAAAATGCATGAGCTCTGTGGTTGATCTGATTACCTTTGCAAAGTGACCATCATCATCATCATCATCATCATCATCATCATCATCATCATCATCATCATCATCATCATCACCGTCACCATCATCATCATCATCATCGTCGTCGTCATCAGTCGTCATCATCAGTCGTAGCAGCATCTGTTGCTCAGTCACGCCTTTCCACGCAGATGATAATTGCTAAAGTACAGCGTTCGAACTCCCAACTAAAGCACCAAAGCATCATCTTGTCCCCTCTCGTAAAAACCCTCCAAGCAGCATAACCATGCATATAGGCTACCCTCCCCCAAGTAAATTCCAAAATGAACGACAAAATCTGGAGACAGACTGTCTATAGCGCTTAGAAATTATTTTGGGTCGGCAGACAAGTGAGGGGTTTGACCACGTCCGAAAAATCTTTAAAATGCATAAAAACACAGTTACAAAAATGTCTTTCCTCTTCAGCCAAAGGGAGTGTTGGTGGTGGTGGGGAGGGGGAGGGAGTGTTGGTGGTGGTGGGGGGGGGGGTTAACCCTCAACTCCCCTCTTGGCTACGCCACTGACTCTAGGCCAATGCGAGCGTTTTCATGCGACGTGCTTTCAACTGAATTAACACTTTGAGCCGACAGCACACCTGCCCTGCCATTCTTTATGCGCTGCTTTGTCGGTTGGTTTGACGGCGTTGATTTGTTGGTCGCGTGTGATCTAATTTGCGAGATTGTTGTAGACGAATAGGTACGGCGGGGAAGGGGTGGGAGAGAGGGAATGAAGAGCCCGGCCCCTATTCGGGCTGGGACCGGTCGTGAGATTCACTCAAGACCTATTAGTAGTTTCTGTGGACGGGTAGGTCAGAGATGGCCATGGTCCATTTTTAGAACTAAACCCAACCCTTCCAGTCTCCAACCCAACCTACACGCAGGCAATAGCGTTACTTTACCAAACCCAACCCACCGTAGTACATTGCAATTTCTTATAACATGACTTATATTCTGATCCAACCCAACCCACCATAAATATGGAAAGTCTGGCCCAAACCAATCCATCCCAACCCATTGTGTTAAAATGTGTTTTGCCCCTCCGGGAAAAATTTCTGTGGGCGCCCATGGCGTACCAGCAGTTCAAACTCACTGTGCTCATTACTTGCACATATTTTCTCATTGAATTAATTGGGAGTATCATAAGAATTAGCGGAGAATAGAATTTAACAGCAACATTTATGCTGTTGACTATTAAGAATTCGCTTTCATGTACTTCTCATCTCAAACTCTCGCGCCCGTTAAATCAGTCAACTGTCAAAATCTGCAACTGCACTTTCTCGTATGCCGCACCAGAACTTTGGAACTCAATTCCAGCTTCCCGCCGCAGCCTACGCCATGGTCAGACAACGAGCTCTGATTCCTCCTCTCTTCTAATTCCTTCGCTATCTCCTCAAGTCTCCAGGTCTAAACTTAAAGCCTTCCTATTCCAATAGGTCATTTTCTCCGTAGCTATAGCAACCTGACCCACCACCTCATGGAATCACTGACCTTTGCCCGACCGACAACCAACCTTGCCTATAGCTATTTCAAGAAAGATTAAGCACATAATAAGTAATTAATAAGTAATTAATAAATAATTAATAATAAATAATAAATAAATAAATAATCAGTACGTTAATAATAATAATAATAATAATAATAATAATAATAATAATAATAATAATAATAATAATAATAACTAGAACGATGCTCGCTTCGCTCGCGCTCGCTTCGCTCGCAGTGCAGGATAATACTAATCCAATACCTATACCTAATACCCAATCATTGAATTCATGCTGAACAACATTTCAATGATCGCCACCTAGCCAAGCTCTGCGCCACGTAATAATTAGGCCTATGTACGTTAAAATCACGCAACTGTGGCCATTTGTGACGCTGTACACGTATTTTTTGTGTACGTTAAATGTACGTTAAGATCCTCAAGCTACGAACAATTGTTACCAATAGCAACGTCGTCGCACGCCCAGCCCTCTGACGCTGCAATGACTCGACTAAACCGGTTCTACGAACAATTGTTACCAATAGCAACGTCGTCTTCGAACATCGTCCACCAACGCATCGCGACGTAAGGACTAAACGGTCTACCAATAGTCAACGCTCGCCCACCAACGCATCGCGACGTAAGGACTAAACGGTCTACCAATAGTCAACGCTCGCCCACCAACGCATCGCGACGTAAGGACTAAACGGTCTACCAATAGTCAACGCTCGCCCACCAACGCATCGCGACGTAAGGACTAAACGGTCTAAACCGTCTACCAATAGTCAACCAATCAGAACGCTTGAAGGTAACCGACAGAGAGACATACAGATAAGAATCTTAATATTATAGATAATAATAATAATATGCAGCTACCACTGTACTACTTGCCAAAGCGCTATATAAATTTACAAGATTTTACTTATTTGCCTACTTACTTGAAAAAGTTTCAATGTCATACATGTACTTTATAGCATTAGCGGATTAATATTGAAATTCAAGTGAGGTCTGTTATAAAACGTATATTAGATCAAATTATGTTCCTAATTTCATGTTTTTAAATAGTCCTAGCTTTGACTTACAGCTTGTTAATCAAGGAATCTAGAATGGCGTCCGGCTTTTATCAGATTAATGGCGCAAGCCACCTGCGTCGCTGCTCGCCTAGTACCCGGAGATCAGCGCCGGACCCTATGCTCGTCGAGTACGGGGGGCTACCTTTGCCCTTTTTTTAGCAGCATAGAATATGTAGAGTGTTTTCAGAGACTGTTTAATATCTGGACTACATCTCTTCATACCCACCCCACGCTGGTCACCGAATCGATTTTTGCGTCGCTTAGATACGAAATCAGTAATTTACTGATAAACGTTTGTCGATTAAGTGGGGAACATAAACAATTCCCGGTCCACAAAACCGCTTCACTCTCCGCATCCATTCTATAATCCAGTTTGCGTGGTTGGCTCCGCTGAGGACTTCTATGTCGACTCGGAGCGATAACTGAACTCGCTCAAATTGCCAATAGTAATTGCACCGAGGATCACCAATGCCAATTAGTTAGATGCATTGGGCCCACTTATAGCACTTATAGCACTAGGTAGCAGGAAAATAACTCATCCACCGATCATCTATTAGTAAGCATGCACAGGGGCTGTTCCACGTTGGGGATGACTGGGGATGCATAGTATAGCCTACCTCCCACCGGCCCACCAAAATGCGTCTTCAATGGAAGACGATCGCCTAAACGGATTAGCCTGGATGTATACCCACAAAAGTATGGATATATACATAGATAATGTCATTGACAAATTCGCTTCCAGCAATAGAAAACTCGATTTTACACTATGACTTTGTACAACCAGACTAAATTGGCTTTTATACATTGTCAATTCTGAACATTATATTCTATAAATCAAATCTACAGATTTCTTCTAAACCGTTTAGATATAATTCTTTTGACAATTGGCGGGATCTTCGTAGAAATTCATTGCGTCCCCCCACCAAGAGTTCTTGGAACCGCCACTGAGCGTGCATATTTCGAATGAACATACCAGTGGCGTAGCCATGAGTATGTTCTGCTTGTTCAGGCAGTGCCGCCCATAGGGAATCCCCATCGTTCAGAGGACAACCTACAGCGAGTATTGAGGTTTTTATGTTCATAATATTCAGAATATATTACAAATTGACAAAGCCTAAAATTAGAACTACATGTTATGAACAGCGTAGGTCTACACACTTGTATTCAAAAGCGTCCATTCGCTGGGGGGGGGGTTCAAGAGCCCACCACCGAAGCTTTGCAGAGGGGCCCCCAGAACTTTGCTACGCAACTGACACCAACGGATAGGCTTAATTCGGTGCTAGGACAAAATGTGCGCGGACAAAGTGTCACGAACAAAATGTCATGGGGCAAAATGTCAGCGGACAAAATGTCAGCGGATAAAATGTAACCCTAACCCTAACCCTAAACCGTGACATTTTGTCAGTGATATTTTATCGCAAACATTTTGTCCCCCCATGACATTCTGTACGCGACATTTTGTCCGCTGACATTTTGTCCGGCGGACACGCTTAATTGAGTCGTATATGTAGACCAATTCGTCTTTGAAGAAAGGCGAGAGGACACCACTGATCGATAGGGGGCGCCACCTATCGATGAGTCGTGTCTCCTCCTTCCACCTGTCATCATGCGTTGTATTCATTTATGCTGCTTATGTGCTTTTATTTATCTACAGTATAGCAGCTATAGCTATTAGCCTAGTATTAGGTACTTCTATAGGATACCTACTTGTAGGAAATTCGTTCCCTTTTCGTATCTTATTTTTCAACCCAGCCAAATTGAGTGTACGAAGCGATTATAATTAATGTTCTACTTAGGGGCGTAGCCATGAATTTGATATGGGGGCTGGGTGGGGTTATATTATTATATAAATTATATATATATAATATATATATATATTGCATATACATGCATATTATATGCGTGTATAACTGTATATATAATACATACATATATTTTATATAAAATATAAAATATATATGATATGTATATGTGTAATATTGTGTATATATGTTATATATATATATATATATACTGTATTATATATACTGATTTTTTAGGGTGGGGCACATACAGCATATACCGATATGCCTCGCGTCGCGATGCCTCTGGTTCTATTATTTTGATTTATTCTTGTATTTTGTAAATGTGTATGCTACTTCACTTGGATTGGAAATAGATAAATTTTATTCATTCAAACGATCATCATTCTCCAGCGATATACAGATCATAATATTTTCCAATCTCTGCCAGTGGGCACGTGGCGACTGCCCGGGATTCGAACCTATGTTGACGGCAAGCGGGGCTAGCGCTCTAATAACTGAGCAATCGAATATTTGTCCACAGCAACTCGGACATGCGTGCTAAACACGTATCTTGCGCCATCCGTTATATAATGCAAACCTATTGATCTACGTCGTTCGATGGTTTATCGATTAGTTGCTATTAGATTAGGGATCAAATGTCTTTGTACTGGACGTCATTTATCTGTGTTGGGAGAGGGGGCGGCAATGGGGTGGCCAATCGTTCTTTCGGGTGAATCGATGTGCCTCATTTCCTCTGTCGATCGATGATCGATAAGTGAACGTATATTGATGCTCTTTCAGAGTTTCCATTCGCTCCATTTTCAGTCTTCAGCTTTTTCCCACTCTGAAGCCGAGAACGGTTTCCTAAATCTACTGACGTTTTCTGAAGCCGAAAGAACTATACTTCAACGGCTTACAGTATTGTGCTGGCGTCGGTAGTAGTAGTAGTAGTAGTAGTAGTAGTAGTAGTAGTAGTAGTAGTAGTAGTAGTAGTAGTAGTAGTAGTAGTAGTAGTAGTAGTAGTAGTAGTAGTAGTAGCAGCAGCAGCAGCAGAAGCAGCAGCAGCAGTAGTAGTAGTAGTAGCCAGATTTGCTAAAATTCAGTCGTTGTCATTTGTCACAAGTAATAGAAAACAGGTTAACTGAAAATAAAACATGCACAAATATATTCATTGAGTATTGGAAAAGAAGCTATCTATCGTTTCAGTGTCTTTGCGATCCATTTTACGCCCGTTGGCGGACCGGATCTGGTCCGCGTGTCGCCAATTGAATACCTCTAATATAGGATCTAGGGGCTGTCCATTAATTATGTCAACAATTTTTGGGCAATTTTTGACCCCCTCCCCCTTGTCAACAACTGTCAACTTTCAGTGACCCCCTATAATTATGTCAAAAACTTTGACCCACCTTCCCCCCACTAAGACCAGTGACGGGTCCCCTAAAAGTTTAGAAGGTTATTAGTTTAGCAGCGATGAGACCTTTTCCCTTTCTTTTGTTCATCAGGTGTCATAATGTGGTGGTGATGACCTTTTTTATTGCTTGTCAGGCTTTTTCCGTTGTAATAAATAGTATTCCATGAAATGTCCTATTTTTTATAATTTGTAAAGAAATGAAATATTTGACGTCAACTTCTCTTGGCCCCCTTCCCTGTCAATAACTGTCAAACTTCTTCAAACCCCTCCCCGTAATTTGCGACGTAATTAATGGACAGCCCCCTACTTGCAAGTAGAGTGGCAGGAGTGCATTCATCGTTCTTTTTCAGCTAATTAAGCATTTCAAGCCATTTTATTTTGTTAAACAAGCCAATGGCTGTTTTTATAAACTAGCTGTTAACCCGTCAAAAACTGACGGGGCAGAGTGGCTATCTTCTTCCCCGATTTTTGCAAAAGTTCACATTATTAGGCCTACATATAACAGTTTTTTAAATCTGAAAATTTAAAGTGAATGCGTAGATTATCATTTAAAAAATTTCTAGTGTGCTCACCGGGTGGTCTCGCCTCCCCCACCACAGGGGGCTGCACACCATAACGGAACCTACGACTACGGTTTGGGCTTAAAATTCCATCGGAATTTGGTCGCCCACGGGGGGATGCCTGCGCCTTCCAGTGCTGCCTACTGCTGCCTACGGCCCCTACTGGACTTACGGCTCTTTTTGGGCTTACGGGCCCAAACTGGCCTTGTCTCCCACGAAGGGATGGGACTATTTCTCCACGGAGGCTGAGCCCCCAGTGGAAGATGCAGCCCCCACAAGAAACTAAGGCTAGCTCCTACGGACTCACATGGACACGTGGGGTTGCGCCCCTCTATGGGGCCTGCGGCCTCTCTCGAGGGCTTGGGTTTGGTCTCCGTCGGGAGGCTGCGCCAAGGTAGGGCCTACGGCCCCACGTCGGTTGGGGTATGGTTTACGACGGGAAGCTGCGCCCCCTTAAAGTAGAGTCTACAGGCTCTACGGCCCAAGACGGGGGACTGCGTCCTCAGTAGGGCCTACGGCGCCACAAGGGATACTGCGCCCCCAATGGTGCCATACAACGTATGTTGCGATCACAAGCATCAAAAAAGAAACATTAGTTGTCCTAAGGAAGGAATAGTTTACCTTAATGATAAGTGTCGTATTACAGAAATGATTCTCGATATAAAGCCACTGATAATAATAATAATAATAATAATAATAATAATAATAATAATAATAATAATAATAATAATAATAATAATAATAATAATAATAATGAAATTTTGTGATAATAAGCGGTCCTGATGTTCCCATAAATATATTGTCTTTATTATTATTCAAGGTTGCACTCATAAAATTATCAATATTCATTTGTCAAACCTTCGTTATGTGGCACTAGTTTAAATGAGTATCACTTCAAGTCGGAGTAAGCTATCTGGGGATGTTAACAAGCAAAACGCACACGATTATAAACGGAATCAGTCACGGTCGACAGAACACGAACTCGTTGTAGTGGTTCCACTTGTTCTCTTCCGAATCCATGCCCGGCTTCATCTCTCCGGCGCTGTTCGTTCCGGATCCGCACGAGGCGATCATGCGGAACCCGGCCTCCTGGAGCATGTCGAACGCCTGTTCGAGGAAGGTGTGCTTCAGAAAGAACCTGGACGTGTAACGGTCGGTCGTACCCCGGTCGACGTCGCGGCTTTCGTTCAGCGTGTCCTTGAAGACCTCGCGGCAGAGGGCGACGCGTCCGCACGCCAGGATCCTCCACATCTTCCGGAACTTGACGTCCGCCTGGCATCCGTCGCGACCGAACGCAAACGTGCCGCGATATCCCACGAGGATATATCCCGCTTCACCGCCGCCGCCGCCGCGTCTCGGTGTAGTTCCCGTAGGGACCCCGTTAATTCCCACCGACGACTCCTCGGCGACTCTGACCGCTCCGCCCCCGGAGGACAGGGTGTGGCAGACGGCTCTCGGCTGGTCCGAACCGCCTTCTCCGTGCCGCCCACAGCCCAGTCCGATGCATCGAACCAGCGCGGAGATCCCGTAGAATTCCGCCTCTTCGCGGAGCCGGTCTCTCTCGCGGAACCACTCGGGAAGCACCAGGCGTCGACTGCGCAGGTAGTCGAGGACGAAGCGAAAGAGGACCCCGTCGCGGTCGACGAAGTACCGGCCCTTGGCGTCCCTCACGAACGGTCGATCGGTGGCGGCCGGTCGGCCGAATGCACGGCCCAGCAGAGAGTCCGGATCGGCGGTGAGGGTTCCCAGAGTGGTGGCGTAGACCACCCCTCCGACGTTCAGCTCAACGACGGCGGAAGAATCGAAAGTTAGCGTTGACGATGAATCTGCCATTGCTACGAGGGGATCTTCTCCTTTCGCCCGGAAATTGTCACCGATTTAAAAAGCAAGCCCCTTCGTTAATTAACCAATCAGGATTCGAACATAACAACGACGACGACGACGACGACGACGACGGTTAGCAACAACTCTATTTATTTCGCGTAATGTACTGCTTCGACCGTAGTAATGTAACGGATAATGCGGCGACGACAACTGCTTACTGTCAAATTGCCTCTTCCGAAATGGTGCATGTTATACGAAGCTGTTCATGTTAAGTATACGTCTAATCGCCAGTACTGGTTCTTTAGCACGCTATTCTCTCTCTCTCTCTCTCTCTCTCTCTCTCTCTCTCTCTCTCTCTCTCTCTCTCTCTCTCTCTCTCTCTCTCTCTCTCTCTCTCTCTCTCTCTCTCTGTATATATATATCGTTATATCGTCGTCCGATTCTCAAATGCCGATAGCTATGGCGAAATCAAAGACGGAATAAATCTTTAGAAATCTTCTTCTACTGTGCAGGTACCTCTAGCATCCTCTTTCTGAGAATGATGATGTACCGTCTATCGTCCGTCCTTGAAAAAAGCAACACTTTTTCTAGTACTTTTGCACTGTGTCACAAAAGATTTACCGGCAACAACGTAGTCTTCGTCGTCGTCGTCATCATCATCATTGTAGACGTCGTTGTTGTACTCATCATCATCATCATCGTCGTCGTCATCACTGTCAGCATCTCGAGCCGATTCGCCAGTCGGCCGCACTACGCCTCCAGACGCTAGTACAAGGAGCCGAGTCGAACGACTCGAGTCCGTTATCCGCCCGCACGGTCAGGAACTGTCGACGCCGTATAACGGCAGCCCCAGACATCGGGCAACAGCGGACGGACGGACGGACGGACGGACGGACGGACGGTAGCCTTGGCGCCGCACGAGGTGGACGCCTTGACGCGAGGAAAGAAGCGATCGATGGACCAGCTGCTGCCGCTGCTGCCGCTGCTGCTGCTGCTGCCGCCGCTGCCGCTGCTGGGCCGACTGGGTTGACTGTAGACAACGTAGAACGCAGGGTCAAGATAGAAAGAGCGCCTGCCCGCCGAGTTGTGTGGCTGTGCTATAGGGAGAGAACGAAGTGGATAGACAATTGCAGTTCGGACAAAGGCGATAGACGCAGACATGTCGCATTTTTGCTGCCTTCGCTTCTCTTTCTTTCACTCTGCCTGGGTCTGTCTCCGTCTCGCTCTCTTTCTCTTTCTATTTCTTTCACTCTGCCTGGGTCTGTCTCCATTTTTCTTTCTCTTTCTTTCATCTTGCCTGGGTCTGTCTCTGTCTCCGTCTCTCTCTCTCTCTCTCTCTCTCTCTCTCTCTCTTTCTCTCTCTCTTTCACTCTGCCTGCAGTGGCGTAGCCAGCTTATGCAAAGTGGGGTTGTTAACTGGAAGCACTATGTAGCTGAACAGTGAACACTGAAGCCGCGGCCGCTCCCCCCTGCTACCCCTCCTTCAACCAAAAGTCAACGGATTTACATCAATTGTGTTGGTCATGTATTTTTGAAACAACCCCGTGGCTACGCTACTGTCTGCCTGGGTTTGTATCTGTCCCTCTTCCTGACTATCTGTTCTTCATGAAATCGCACGCATTGCTTCGCCTTAAAACACACAATGTGAGGAAGGGATGGATGGACTCCATTCCCACCGAAAAATTAAACATTTTTCATCTGGCTACAGCGGCAACATCGATCAATCGTATATTTGAAGGACGAAATTTAAATATCTCAGTTCTCCACTTTTCCCTTTAAATGTCAGGAAAGAGAAAGTATTTCTGAGAAGGCAAATCTCCTTTCCGGTCAAAGCATTTTAATACGCTTCTGTATATTTCCGACGACTCTCTATCTTTGCTAATTTTGCCTGAGAATTTTGTTGTGCTAGTGTAGTAGATTAAATTTATGGAACATTTTGTACGAAAGGAGAGAGCATTTGAAACAATAAATGGATTCATAAGTTATCTATGAGTACTTGGCTATTAAATGCTGAGAGTAATTATAGTGGTTTTCACACAGACTTACACAGGGCTTTTTTTCAGTGGGAACGCATGGGAACGCCGTTCCCAAACCTTTTTTGCCAGATTGCATATATAATTATGGATATGTAATAATGTGTTTGGGAACGTACAGGTACAGCGTTCCCACACCTGTTTTGTTGACGAGTAAAAAAGGGTGGGTTCCCAAACCTTTTTTCCTAGAAAAAAAGCACTGGACTTACAGTAACTTTTAAACCACTTGCAATCACGTTATAATAATAATAATAATAATAATAATAATAATAATAATAATAATAATTATTATTATTATTATTATTATTATTATTATTATCAACATCGTCATCTAAGAAAAAAGGTTTGGGAACTCATTTCACATGTTCTGTCGTAAGAAGTTAAATAGAATTTGCTCAATGAACGCTCAATTTGCAGGATATTTAAAGAAATAAACGTCTTTTACAAGAAAGCGAAAGAGACTTAAAGCGTTCCTATATCATTAAACTGTCCAGAGTAAAATCTTTACTGGTATTAGGCTATTCATCAACTTCCAGAATCTGGCAAAATTGGTGAGAGAACGCCGTTCCCGTGCGTTCCCACTGAAAAAGGCGTTTATTATTATTATTATTATTATTATTATTATTATTATTATTATTATTATTATTATTATTATTATTATTATTATTATTATTATTATCATCATCACTATTGTTGTTTCTGTTGTCGTTTTTGAATCACACTAGGTTTTAATATTTGTCTCTTCCTGTCCACTTCCCTCGACTCTGCAAATGTCTTTTCGTTTAACCCATATTTGGGATTTAAAATGTGAGTACCCCTATTATGCATTCCTGGCTACGCCACTGCATTCGTGCAACCCCAACCCGACGTTCGTTGGCTTTTACAAGGACAGTTTTGAAGCGTTTCAGTCATCTCACGATGATTTTGTTCCACGAGGAAGAAAAAGAAGTTTCAGGTCTGACTTTATCACGAGATCTAATGGGAAGGTTCGTTTTCTTTCCCATTTATTTGACAAATTAAATTTGAGGAATTTAGGAAAATTAGAAAACACAATCACTGCAGCATAAAAAACCTCAGGTCATTTTATCAAAGTTGTCGCTGTGATAAAGGAATCCACAATTTCTTTCCTCTCGTAATTGAATATTATTCCAAAAAATATTTCCAAAAATGCTTGACATACCGTGAGACCTAGAATCGGCAAAGCAGCATTACTTCCCGTCATGAAATAATAATAATGTGATTTAAAGTGGTTTATGAGGCTAGACAAGCCTGTGTGAAAACCACTGCAGTAACACTATAGGCTCACATGTGAAATCGACTAATACTGATGGGTGATAAATCTATCCGGAAACAACATAACTTTTTATTATCAAAGAGAGACAGTTATTAATTTATAAAAAGATCATATTGGCCAATAGGGCCTATATATCCCCACAAAAGTCCTGAATGAGTTTTGGATCGCAATCAAGAAGTCATATCTTGCAATTAGTTCTCAAGCAATTAAAGTAATTCTGCCATTTGCGTCTTTATACTGCTGTGAGTTTGGATAATTATAAGATTTGACTGAAATCAGATCAAAAAGAAAGACACAGGCTGGCTTTTTGAAATGAACGCTGAAATGTGCGCTTGTTTGTCGACTTCTTTGAGTCTCCCATAATCTTGTTTGATTTCAAAAGCAAGCACTGTCCTTTGGTTAAATTTTAAAATTATTATAAACTAAAAAGATTTTAAAAGGTTTTTGATGAAACGATAAAAATTGCCACATCTTTACACGTGTGCCCCGGCTTGCGCCAATGTATTCAGATATTTTTAGTGTGCCGCAAGACAAAAAAGTTAGGGAAACACTGGCATACTTATTTACTTTCTTCATAGACTTCATACTGTACAGTACGCAATCAGTTTGTGAAGCAAAGAATCGGGTAGGGCGGTGATTTTTCTGATTACTCGGAAAGCCAGTTGAATGCAATGCTCTTTATTTAATATTTCGAGGAAAAGTTACAGATGAATTTATTTTTCTGCCTGCGACTGATATCAACTCCATGCATATAGTACTGTGTTGTAGACAAAGAGACAGTCGTTATCTTCAGCCGAATAGCTATTATTTTCTCTCGCAATAGCAAGGATCGAGAGGCCACCAAGCACAGCTGCATTTGAGTCCAATACAGCAAATGACCGCCGACTGAGGTGGACCGCACAAACGTTTTTCTGGCGCGCAAGGTCCACATACGTTTTGTGGGCACGGAAGGCCTGAAAAATCAGCACAGATATCACTATTCAATATTGCATCAGCTATTGGAGGTGTTATACGTTTAGAGCTTTTAGAAGACGGTATCCGACCTTTTCATCTAGAGACCATTCATCTCAGGACTGCTTATCGCAGGACTGTTCATATCAAAGACTATTCATCTCAGAACCTTTCATCAACCGTACTATTCATCTCCGAACTATTCATCTCAGATTAATTATTCATCTCGGGCGAAGTTATACATATAAGAAAAGTGGAATACATGAAGTGTTATATAAAAATATATGAAGCAATATATCGAATAAAAGATGTTTTTAATTCTAATATGTGAACTTATATATTATAAAAGTAAGTACGTTTGTAACATTTGTAGCAATAGTATTTTAGAACAAAAGTTAAATGTATAACTCATTATGGAAAAAGATATAAAGTAAGATATTATGTAAATGTTCATTTTCAATTTTACTATAGACCTATAACTGTACTGTCGCCAACCTAGCGAAATGGTCAACCGCTTGATAACTAAAAATGCAAAATGTACAATGTACATCATCAACAGAACTTAAGACGTTGCTTTAATTCTCGTAGACGAATTAGTTCAGCCAACGTATGTCAGAAACATTTACTCAGTTGTGAACGTGTTTCAATTCATTGAGTATTTTCAGATCCAGACTTAAAACACATCTCTTTCAATTAGCTTTTTCTCCATAGTCCGTCTTTCTCTCTCCCTCTGACTGATCTCTGGAATGACCTGGTTCTTTTTCGGATGGATTACAAGTACCATCGATTGATACCCTTGGGTATTAGGACTGGTGTTATAGAGGTGCACAATTATTGTTAATTATTAATTGTTTTTGGTCATCAACTGTAATCGTGCACCTTGCTGGCTTCCAGGCCAGTAGTCGGCGGAGTGAAGGAATTCATTTTGAAGAATGAAAACCAGTAGAATCAGGTAGATCATCTTCATCGTTCAGCGACCGTCAGATGATGCGTTGCCTTAAGACAAACACAAGAACAGAACAGTTATTATATAAGCGCCATTTTGCTCTACATAAATGGCGTAGGGGTGGTGGGACACGGGGGCAGGCCCATACTCCTTTTCTGGCTGGGATTAGTCGTGAGATTTGCGCAAAACCGTTGAGAAAGTTTTTTGGGTTGGTCTGAGGGGTAGAAAGAATGATCGGAACAGAAAGAATCCATATACAGTGGACGTAAACGTATTAAGAACTCTTTTTCACTATTCCGGAATTCTTGCTACGCCACTTCTCGACATTTTACAAGTGCTAATACTACACCAGCTACTAAAACAACAATAGCATTAACTATTACTATTCCTATTATTATTATTATTATTATTATTATTATTATTATTACTACTACTACTACTACTACTAATAATAATAATAATAATAATAATAATAATAATAATAATAATAATAATAATAATAATAATAATAATAATAATAATAATAATAATAATTGCAACAAGAGGATTTTAGGTCGATTGTTAGATGTCAATCATCTTGATCACGATAATGGTACTCATCATATTTATCCCATCTGTTATCATACCTAATGATAGTATAGAATCATCGACGTCTTCATCATCGTTGTTGTCTTTATCGTCATAGTTATTATCTATGGTTGGCGCCTTCTATGGCAGCCAGCATGTGTTTGTGCATGCCGTGTTTCGCCGTCGTTCTTCGCAATTTCTGACGCTCCGTGTGTGAATTTTGCGCCGGAGATGAGGATTTCTTTCACTCCTCGGGTTTCTGAGGAGTTTTAGCCGTCCTCTACTGTTTCGCGTCGTTTTGGAAGCTTCTAGTCGGTCTCATCGCTTCGTGCAGGACGTCGCCATGTTGGCTATTGTTGTAGCGCCATGCGGCTGTGATCGACTGGCGTTCCGGACTTCGCTCGAGCTTTCATCTTCGCGAGGACTGCGTTCAGCTCTTCGGTTCTGACGTGTCTTGTATCGTCCTCTACCTTTTCACGTCGTCCTGGAAGCTTAAGTCAGTCGCCGTCCGTCGGGTGTGCGCAAACGGCTTCCGCGTGAAAATTTGGCGGTTTTGCGATTGGCTGTCGTTCCGGACTTCGCTGGATTTTCCATTTTCGTCGGATTTGCCGATTTCGACGACGAACTATTCTCTCGCGGAAGACCGCTTCTCTTTGAATTTCACCGCTGGAAGCTTCCATGTGGAGAACTCGTATTAACAACTCGCGGACTCGTAACATCATCTTCCGTTCCTCGTCGGCATGTCTATGTGGCTGTTTTCCTCTGAAGGACCGCTTCTCAAGGACTTAGCACCGGACTTCTTCACGGCAGCAAAGTTCTTTCCATCATCAGAGTGGATTTTTAACATCGCTTCCTTCTGACCCACATTGACATGTCAGCGGTGTCAAAGCGCTTTTGACTTTGGTATTTTAAACTATTCGTACAGCGCTATACAAATTGTCCTGAAATAATAATAATAATAATAATAATAATAATAATAATAATAATAATAATAATAATAATAATAATAATAATAATAATAATAATAATAATAATAATAATAGTTCTTTACTTTAAGATATTGAAATAAAAAGCGTTTGAATTTCGCATTGTCACTGAATTTGAATTAATGTCCGTTGCTGTTCAATTAGCAGAGACGTTACAATTGTATTTCCCCGTCAGTCTGGTCAATGGAATTGCAATTGAAACTATCGAATGCGTTTACTGTATACTATGTTCTTCAAATTGATTATTTTATATCAATTATGACACTTTGTCTTTTGTCTTTGAAGAACTGGAGGTGTTGACTGTTTTTCTGACTGCTTTGCTGTATGTTGTCTGTGTGCTTTTTCTTTCGTGCGTTGGAACCAATAGACTTTACTTTACAGCGTTTTAGATTTGAAACTACCGCAGATCGATTAAACTTGAACAGTGGCGTGTCTAGGATTGGGCAGGCAGGGCGGATATAGAACTCTACATGGCACTTACAGGAGGCGCTAAAACTGTGATTTTGCTCTACTTAGCTTGCATGGAAAGAGAAGAAACTGGCTCTAAGCACATCATCGGCCAAAATGCATCAGTAAAAACAAGAAAAGTGCCGATTTAGTATTGATATATTGTCAGTAATATGCTATAAATTGTCAAAAATCTGTCTGTCTGGTTATTTGTCCGGATACTTGGATTTTGTCTCCGGAGTTTTCCTCTGTGAAACTCTGGCTACCCCACTGGGACAAACAGGAGTTGGAATAGATTATAGAGGTAGGTCGTTATTTTTCAGAGAGCAGCGATATTATTTTTCAGAGAGCAGCGATAATTTAGAAACGCATGAGCCTTCATCAGTAATCTTATTATTATAGATGCTGTTAAGTGAACAGAATTAAAACAATTTGATTTCCTAGTCTGTTGGCTGCAATTATTTCATCAAACCTCCACTTCCCTTGAAGACCCATTAATGTTTGCAACTAATTACAAGCTTAAAAATTGTTGACTAATTGAGATAACAATTGATTGTAAAGATATATACATGTAAAAGTAAGGTAGCAAAAAACGACTAAAACTAGAATAAGTCCAAATGATTTCTTACTGATTGTATGTTCTGAGGTCGAGTCCAAAAAAAAGCTTTGCAAAATAATGATGTCGAATGGAGGATTTTGAGGCTATTTGCAGCGTGGTTAATATGGCAATGATAATCGCACTCTGATAATCTAATTAGTTGCAAATGTCTTGCGACTCTTAAATACAGCTGAATTTTAAGCCTTAAGTTTAGCATATCTCCAGTTCATTGTTGATCATATTTTGTATAACTTGCTTTTTGACACCTGTCTGAAGTTTGCGCGACATTTGATTATTAATGCATTTTTAAAGAAGCCTTCAGATACATAAAAATGAGATTCATGTTAATACAACGAGAGCGATAGAACAGACGATGAGAACTGGCGAATACCCGATTGCATTTCTATAATTAGTTGCAAATGTCATACGACTTCCGGAGGCGAATATAGCTGAATTTTAAATCTTACATTTACCATATCTCCAGTTCAATGTTCGTTTGCTCATATTTTGATTAATGTCTATTTCAAAGTACGACCCTACATAAGGGCAAGAGGGGGGCACTTGCCCACTGGAAAATGCAAACACCAGTATTCTTTTAGGGGAATTTTAAAACCTTGCAAAATATTAACCGTAACCATTGTGTTTCACTGGAAACATTTTGGCGGTCGCCCATGTCTGTTTCTTAACAATAGTTAATTTTCAATTAAGCTAAATAATGATGATGATGATGATGATGATGATAATAATAATAATAATAATAATAATATAATAATAATAATAATAATAATAATAATAATAATAATAATAATAATAATAATAATAATAATAATAAGAAGAAGAAGAAGAAGAAGAAGAAGAAGAAGAAGAAGAAGAAGAAGAATAATAATAATCAAACTAAGAGCAGGAATAATCGCATTTTTAGCGCTTCATTTTGGCAAAATGTCCAGTTCTTGGTAAGTGCAATCGGTGTGTTCAGAATCTTACAGGTCGCTGACCTGACCTTGAACCCGGCTCGGTTGTCATCGAGCGTTGGCTCTGGTGCAAAACGATGGCCCTAAGATTCTTCAAATTAATTATTCTTTGCAATAGGATTACTTTTGATTAGGTTTGCCAGATGCATGGGTAGCCAAAGGAGGACAGAGTCAGACGAAAAAGAGGACAGAGGAGAACGCTTTGAATGTTCCAAATGAGAAAATTAATATAAATTCAATGGAAACTATAAATTATTGTACCTTAACCTCTATTATCCTTACTGCTACACAACATATTTCTCAGAGGAACCAACTTTTCGGCAAAGATCATCATTGTCGATCACATATGCATAAAACTGTTTACAAGTAAGCATCTCACTCTTTACATGGCGCTCTAAGTCAAAAGCTCCCTTATTACCAATGGACAAGTAACTATCACAGATCGTACACTTTGCCTCATTCTCGTTGCGTCCTTCGACGAAGCATGGAAACATACTTTTCATTGTGTCTGAAAACTTGCATTTTCTCTTTACAGAAGCCATTGCTGTCAAATCGGGCGTTCAAATTAAGAATTTTAATCAGACGAATTTTAATTTACTGTTTTTCACGTTTACAGTCTTTGCGTATGCTACCGAAAATGGAATTAACATTTTTACCATAGACTATTGCATAGACGCTAGAGATAGAATGACGAGAGTCGAGTATTTTGGGACTTTGCAATGACAATCGATATATTGGTATTATTAAAACGCTATTTTAATATCGATGATTGGGTAAACTGAGATAACGGACTAAAACACATGGAATTCGTCAATACCGCGAGAACGAAAATTGATAGCATACAAAATCTCAAAAGGAGGACATTTTACAATTTTTAGCTTCGCCTGGAGGACGGAGGGCACAGATATAAAAAGGAGGACATGTCCTCCTTTTGGAGGTCGTCTGGCGACCCTACTTTTGATTAATGAAATCAATAAATAGAAAATCACCGTCAAAGCATATTGTTTTATCAAAATCAACTGTTTCTCTTTCGCCTTCAATGCCGCATTTCCCAATTTACAACTATTTCAACAACTGTGCAGGGAAAGGCCAGCTATTGGTGGTATTGGTGTGGCTGTGAGGTGGAGATTAGAGGAACCAGGCCAAAGTTCTGCCAGCCATACGACCCGGCGCCGTCGATTCAGAACTTCTCCGACTCTCTTGGCTCGGCCGTTGAGATCATCAAGAACGGCTCTATTGACCTCGAGGTCGGTAGGTGGCGCTAAGTGACGACTATCAAATCTGATAAGGAATCTGCAATGCCCTTTCAGCAGTCAGTTAGTTGTCGCTTGTCCAATAAAGTCATCCACTTAAAAAGAATGAATTAGTAAGGGTTCAGATTTTCTACGCGCTACCTTAATTTATAACATCGCCATCTTCGGGTCTTCATTGACATGTCAGCGTTGTTAAAGCACGTTTGATTTTGGTATTTAATTCTGTTACAGCGCTCTATAAATTGTCCTGGAATACAATACCTTATGGTGAGCATTATCCACAGTTCTTAGACAAATGCGAATGCATGAGTATTCTCTGTCTTTTTATACTTTCCTTCCGGCTGAAGCTATTAGGCGACAATGTATTTTAATTCGGTCTATTTATCTCATATACCTCTTAAAGTAAGGACTGACGTCAGCCAATATCGAGTCCGCGAACTGGAGTCCATTGAATTTTTAACACCATAGCGTCTATTAACTGCTACAACTGAGGATTGCTTGGTGATACTGCTATGAAATTTGGTGGTCACACTCAGAAATGAACTCTCTACGCATTTTAAGTAACCGAAAATTTATGGCATGATTACAATGCGAAATACATTGATTTTGAAACGATATGTGTATAATATATAATGTCAAAATCAATGCATTTCTCATACATTGGATACTGCTGATCTAGGCCGAATATATAGCAATTAGCATCGGATTCCGGTATGCAAGAATTTGTCTTTTTATGCATTGAGTAAGATCCCACTATTACTGCCTGGAATATAATTCAGTGACGTTACCTGGGTTTGTAAATAGGAGGATGTGTAGAATTTCGGTTTAAAAGTCTCTTCAAAGAGTTATTCACAAATTATTCCTGCATTCTCTTCGATCATGCTACCTACTTCTCCCAGAAATCTCTCAACGGTTTTGCGCAAATCCCACTGCCGGAGTCCCTGCCAGAATAGGGTGCCTGTCCCCCGTGGCTACGCCAATGATATAGCCAAATGGTAGCCTGGAACTAATGCTCATTTTATTCTCCTATATTGAACCCAAAGGAGTAGCCTGGATCCGAGAATTTTTGAGGCACCTTCGCGTATACACACAACTAGTGAAGCAGAAGCAAAAATTTTACAACAAGACCTTAATAGACTATCCCAGTGGTCGGCAGATTGGCAAATGCTTTTTAATACAGATAAATGCTCGGTGATGCACATTGGGAAGAAGGGAACAGATCATGAGTTTAAGTTATTATTATTATTATTATGCAAGACAATTTTTTAAAGCGCAGTAAACATGTCAATCGAGGCAAAGTCAAGAGCGCTTTACAAAAACGAGCTGTTAAACAGGTGCGTCTTCAACTGCTTCCGGAACCGCTCAGGGAGTGACTCAGTTGTGACTGTCTTCGGGAGCAGGTTCCACGAAGCAGGGTTGCCACGCCGGAAGGATCTGTCTCCGAGACCCGCTGTCCGAAGGGGAGGAGGGACAACCAGTTGAGCATTGTGTCCGGATCGAAGTATGGAACGACGTTCAATCGCTGTAGTTCTCACGATCAACTCGGAGAGATATGTCGGGCAATGAGGGTCGTTTAGGGCGCGGTACGTCAGCCAATGTCGCTTGAACGCTATGTGGGAAGTTATGTGGGAAGGGACTAAAAGTGACAAACGAGGAGAAAGATTTAGGGGTCATCATGCATAACAGCTTAAAGCCATCTAGGCAATGTGCAGAGACAGCTAATAAGGCCAACAAAATTCTAGGTATGATCAAAAGAACGATAGTGAGCAGAGAGAAGGATGTAATAATAAGACTTTACAAGACATTGGTACGTCCACATTTAGAGTATTGTGTTCAAGCATGGTGTCCATTCCTGAAGAAAGACATAGAGACCTTAGAAAGAGTGCAACACAGAGCAACAAAGATGATCAAGGGATATCACAAACTAACCTATGAGGAAAGGCTAAATCACTGTGGATTGACAACCCTGGAAAAAAGAAGAGAGAGAGGGGATTTGATCGAGACATACAAAATACTAACAAACAAAGTGGAAATGCCAAAGGAAAGATTTTTTACAATGAAGCAGTATGATCGAACCAGAGGACACAGCATGAAACTGTTCAAGAAACGGGTTGGGAGACATAAACAGCATTTTTAGTGCAAGAGTGGTGGACAGATGGAATGAACTGGATGAGGGGATAGTAACGGCTACAACTGTAAACGAGTTCAAAATAAACCTCAGTAGTCTAGGGTATTAGATTGGACGGGAGCAACAGTGGTTCTCACACAGGGCAGTCCCTACTGAACCACTTTAAACCTTGTTATATTATATATTAACTTCTGAATTCAGTTCTGTCACAATAATGCAGTGGCGTATCCAGGATTGCAGAATAGGGGTACCAAACCACCAGTAAGATGCAAACCGTTTGTGAGCTTTTTCAGATATGCCAAACCAGAGAGAGAGAGAGAGAGAGAGAGAGAGAGAGCAGAATTTTGTGATCTACGGTATCAAATGCAGCAGAGAGATCAAGGAGACAAAAGCCAGTAACTTGTCGGAGACCAATTGCGGTTAAGAGTCTGTCACGAATGTAGGCGAGGACAGTTTCAGTTGAGTGATGTTTATTGTAGGCAGACTGATGATCATTATATAGCCAGTTATTTGAAAGGTGCTTTGTCATCTAATTTAATCTAATCTTAATCTTAAACTTCAATAGCACCACTTGATAATGCACAGAAGCATCAAGCGATAGTCAGTCTAGAAAGCACAATTTTCTCAGTAAGTTCTAGTAGAAGAGAAAGATTTGAGATGAGGCGATAGTTATCAAGATCTTCTCTGTCGAGATCAGATTTTTTAGAAGAAGAATGACAAAAAGTTTTTGAAAGAGGATGGGAAAGGGCCTGAGGTAAGAGAGAGGTTGATGATTCTAGTTATGATAGGCGTAAGCACGATGGCACACTGTTTGAGTAAAGAGGTAGGTATGGTAGATTTATGTTGCATTGTTTGTTTGGAAAGGATAGTAGAAATGTGCATACCCTTCTTCAGTTGTATTAGTGAATCTGGATAAATTGCCTAGCCACGGTGGACGGGGGGCCCGGCCTCCATATTCTGATCGGGACTGTTCGTGACATTCGCCAAAGGAAATCCTGGAAAACGCACCAAACGTTGCTCGTCAAGAAATTTAGGCTGAAAATGTGAGTGTCCCTATTATGCATTCCTGGCTACGCCACTGCATTCGTGCACAGTACCGGGGGGTCAGAGGGCGTGCCCCTATTGAGTGCCTGCCCCCCAGTGGCCCCCTGTTGGGACCCTATACTTAATGCTACATACATTAAACAACAGATGGTTGGCCTCCATGATTAGAAGTTGCCACCCCAACGGCACCCCCACTTGCCAAATCTTAGAGCCGCCACTGTTCGTGCAACCCCAACCCGACGTTCGTTGGCTTTTACAAGGAAAGTTTTGAAGCGTTTCAGTCATCTCAAGATGATTTTGTTCCACGAGGATGAAAAAGAAGTTTCAGATCTGACTTTATCACGAGATCCTGTGGGAAGGTTCGTTTTCTTTCCCATTTATTTGACACATTAAATTTCAGGAATTTAGGACAATTAGAAAACACAATCACTGCAGCATTTTAAAAAACTCAAGTAATTTTATGAAAGTTGTCGATCCGATAAAGGAATCCTCAATTTCTTTCCTCTCGTAATTGAATATTATTCCAACAAAAAATCTTTCTCAAAATGCTGGACATAGGCCTACCGTTAAGGACGTTGCTAGGAGTGGGCTGGGGGAACTCAAGTACCCCAAACCTGAAGCTAGCTTCCCAAATGAATTCAAGCCCAAAAATGGCCCTGCTGGCTAAAAAGAAGAAAGGGGATTGAATCTTGAGCTTCAGTCCCACCCACCCCCACCCAAGCAACCTAAAATCCTGCCAATGCCTAGCGAAGTCCCTGAACACCGTGAGACCTAGAATCGGCACAGCAGCAATACTTTCCGTCATGAAATAATAATATATAATCTATAATATTAAGATCATTGCTCTGTATGTCTCTCTGTTACCTTCAATTGTTCTGATTGGTTGGCTGTGTGAGCGTTCTGATTGGTTGGCTGTGTGACGTTCTCATTCGTTACCTTCAAGCGTTCTGATTGGTTTGCTGGATGAGCGTTCTGATTGGTCGTTCTGGAACCTTAGGCTTCGCGAAGCGAACGGCGACGCGAAGCGAACGGCGACGCGAAGCGAACGGAGACGCGAAGCGTTTGACGAAGCGTACTTTGCAGCTTCATAATGTGTAACTCTCGAAGCGAACGGCGACGCGAAGCGAACGGAGACGCGAAGCGAACGGCGACGCGAAGCGAACGGCGACGCGAAGCGAACGGCGACGCGAAGCGAACGGCGACGCGAAGCGAACGGCGACGCGAAGCGAACGGCGACGCGTACGTTGCAGCGTCATAGTGTGTAAAACTCGCGAAGCGAACGGCCACGCGAAGCGAACGGCCACGCGAAGCGAACGGCCACGCGAAGCGTTTGACGAAGCGTACGTTGCAGCGTCAGAGGTTGGCTACGTGGCGTATGTACATCATTGAAACGTTGTTCAGCATGAATTCAATGATTGGGTTTTAGTATTATCCTGCACTGCGAGCGAAGCGAGCATCTTTCTAGTAGTAGTAGTAGTAGTAGTAGTAGTAGTAGTAGTAGTAGTAGTAGTAGTAGTAGTAGTAGTAGTAGTAGTAGTAGTAATAATAATAATAATAATAATAATAATAATAATAATAATAATAATAATAATAATAATAATAATGTGATTTAAAAGGTTCTATGAGGCTAGACTAGCCTGTGTGAAAACCACTGCAGTAACAATATACATATGAAAGCGACTAATATTGATGGGTGATAAATCAACAGCAAAACTTTTTATTATCAAAGAGGGTCAGTTCTTAATTTATAAAAAGATCAAATTGGCCAATAGGACCTACATATCCCCTCCCAAAAAAAAGCCTGGATGAGTCTTGGATTGCAAACAAGAAGAAAATTTTACAATTAGTTCTCAAGCAAGCAATTAAAGTAATTCTGCCATTTGCGTCTTTATACTGCTGTGAATTTGGATAATTATCAGCTTTGAGTGAAATCAGATCAAAAAGAAAGACACAAGCTGGCTTTTTGAAATGAACGCTGAAATGTGCGCATATTTGTCGACTTCTTTGAGTCTCCACTAATCTTGTTTGATTTCAAAAGCAGGCACTGTCTTTACATTAACTTTTAAAATTATTATGAACTAAAATGATCTGCAAATGTTTCTAAAGAAACGTCAAAAATTGGTACATCTTTTCACGTGAGCCCCGGCTGGCGCCAATGTATTCAGATATTTTTAGTGTGCCGCAAGACAAAAAAGTTTGTGAAACACTGGCATACTTATTTACTTTCTTCATAGACTTCATACTGTACAGTATGCAATCAGTTTGTGAAGCAAAGAATCGGGTAGGGCGTTGATTTTGCTGATTACGCTATTCGGAAAGCCATTTAAATGCAATGCTCTTTATTTAATATTTCGAGGAAAAGTTACAGATGAATTTATTTTTCTGCTTGCGACAGATATCAACTCCATGCATCGTCCTGTGTTGTAGACAAAGTGACAGTCGTCATCTTAATCCGAAATTCCAACGAAATTCTTGACAAAAGCAAACGGTAGGAATATAAAAAGAACAGCTGCATGGGTATCCAGTGCAGCAACGAGTGCCGTTCTCCGAAGGTGGAGCGCAACGATGTTTGTATGCTATACAAAACGATTTTGCCCTGAAGAATCAGCACAGTAATCATTATTCAGTATTGCAGCAGCTATTGGTGGTATCCTACGTTTAGAGCTTTTAGAAGACGGTATCCGACCTTTTCATCTCGGGACCATTCATCTCAGGACTATTCATCGCGGGACCGTTCATATCAAGGACTATTCATCTCCGAACCTTTCATCAACAGGACTATTCATCTCCGAACTATTCATCTCCGGATTATTCATCTCGGGCGAAGTTATACCTATAAGAAAAGTGGAATATTAGAAGCGTTATATAAAAATATATGAAGCAATATATCGAGTAAAAGAGGATTTTAATTTTCTTATGTGAACTTATATACTATATAAGTAAGTATGTTTGTAACATTTGAAGTATGTTTGCAACATTTGTAACAATGGTATTTTAAAACAAAAGTTAAATGTATGACTCATTATGGAAAATATATAAAGTAAAATATTAGGTAAATGTTCTTTTTTAGTTTTATTACAGACCTATAACTGTACTGTTATATTATATTATATTATTATGGATCAGAATGCTGGACCATAAAGAAGAAAGACGAAAGAAGATTAATGACTGCAGAAATGAACTGGTTAAGAGGAATTGCAGAAGTCAGCAGAAGACAAAGAATAAGAAATGAAACGATCAGAGAAAAGACAGAGCAAAAGTAACGATACTTGAATCAATACAGAAACGAAGACTGAAATGGTTTGGTCATGTTGAAAGAATGAAGGAAGAAAGAATACCAAAAGAAAGTACTATACAACTATGTTGAAGAAAAAAGGAGAAAAGGAAGGCCAAAAAACTTGGATACAAATTTAAAAGATGATGCAGAAGAAATGCAAATGAACTTCATCCAAAAGACCAGAGAAGCAAGAGACAGACAAAAGTGGAAGGAACTCATTCAGACCCATCGTCCGACCCAATAGGGAAAGACGGAAAGAAAGAAAGAAGAAGATGATGAAGATTAGGCTCTATCATTTAACTTCATATATCTTTCATAACGATTCGTATATATTACTTTTGTTAATGATACTCCTGTAACAAACATTTCTTATATTGTAGTATATAGGTTTATAGTGTAACATATATTTTACTTTTCTTATATTTATAACTTCGTCCGAGATGAATAGGCCAGAGTTCAATAGTCAGGGAATGAAAAGTCCTAATGATGAAAGATCCGGAGATGAACAGTCCTTGATATGAGTAATCAGCGATGAACAGTCCTGAGATGAATAGTCCTGAGATGAAAAGTCCTAGATTCTTAGAAGACACCTTCTTACTAATACAACTAAAATTGATGTCCTTTGATTTCGGAACCCTGGGTTCCAGCCTGGAAACCGAGGCCAACCTCTGGCTAACCAGCTATCATATAGGGCCACAGTTGAGGCTCCAAAACAAATTAATCCCTGAAAGGAAATCAACGTGAAAAGATTTCTTTTCCTCTGAACCCTGGTTAATATCCTTCAATCATAGGCGTACACTTTTATCAGTTGGGCTCGAGCCATCCCATTGTTAGAGGCTATGAGAGAAAAGAGTAGAGGCTGTCCCACCACCACTTTTTCATCCAAGTTGGCGCCAATGCCTTCTATATTCCTCAAGCTACGTTACAACGTTTAACCTGTAATAGTAAAAACCTGCTTTTGCTGTTTTCATTTAGACTTACAACCATGGGCGCCCACAGAATTTGTTTTCCTGACAACCAAAAAGGTCGTAGCCTTACACCTTTACATTCTACAGCGCTAAAAATTGTTTTGGGTATGGAAACACTTAAAAAAATCATCGACAGCCAAGGAGGGGTTCAACCCCAACCCCCCCCCCCCTTGGCTACGCCACTGAGCAGAACACATTTTAACACAATGGTCAAGGATAATATTTATGAAGATTTTCAAATTTCAATGTGAAATATTGGCATTTGCATTTTCCGGCGGGGGCAAGTGCCCCTCTTGCACTAGTGTGTGGGCGCTCATGCTTACAGTATATGCAGACAGACATACATATACAGTAATAGAGCTGTGCCGATTAATCGGCAGCATTCATAATCGGAACGATTAATCGAACAATCGACCAATCGGACAATCGGAACAATAGGTAATCGGTCGCCAGTCCGGTTCCGATACCGATTGATCGGAAACATACATTTTCGGGCCGATTATTAGTGTAATCGGAACAGTCGGTTATCGGGTGCCGATTTTTTCCACCCGGCTGCTGTATGACCTATCTGCCCAGTGAATGGTGACTGGTGAGTGTCGCCCTTTGGGAGTCCTACTCATAACTGCTTTGTCGCTTCCTTTGGGGCTATATTGACGCCACCTGGGAAATCGGCGGCGGCTGTGAGTTCGTATAACTGTCGATGGAGGGAGGGACGAGGGAGAGTCACCTTATTCTGAGTAAACTTAAAACTTAGCATGATTTAAAGTGGCTTAAAAGGCATTACTGCCTGTGTGAAAGCCACTAGGGGCACTAACGAGGCTTGAACCCGCTCCGTCAGCCTGACGCTCCAGCACGTAACCCACTCTGCCATCTTCCGCCCCCAAGTAGTGGGTAGTTAGTGGGTTAGATGCGATTAGTGTCCGATTAGTGTCCGATATGGCTTCGTCGATATCTCTTGACCCTATAGGCAAGAGGCGGCTAATGTCCGATGATCCGATCTGACTTAGTCGACACTACGCAGACGTATTATTATTACAGTACAGGGCGTCATAAGCCTCAAAAGCTAACTGCCCGCGTCGATGTTTCAAATTTAAAAATTAGCATCTTTCTGCTATCTTCTGGTTTTAAATTTAATTAATAAATAATTTCATAGTCACAACTTCAGATATTAAATTATAAATTACATTGTGAATATAGAAAATTAAAATTTGACATAATAAGTATTAATAGGAAAATCATTTAAGCTGCACCATTATGGTATATTTGATTACACGATCGTTAAAACACCCGATTTGGTGAATTCGACAGACAATCGGTATCGGAAAAACAATCGGTTGCTTTACAATCGGAACAACCGGCAATCGGCTAAATGTGCAATCGGTACAGCTCTATACAGTAAGGCTAAAGGGCAGACGAGTAGACATACAAGGTGGTCAGTAAGAGATCTACACGAACAAAAATTGCGCTAATATTAAGATATCCACTGTAATCTGCTTCCTCGTTCGTAGTTCTTTGTATTTATCAAACCTTTGATAAACGCGAAGTCATCCACCGAACCAGTGGCGTAGCCAGGATTTCCGGAAGGGTGGGTTTGGTTTTGGTGTTAACCAACTTCGAACTATCTTGACAAGCAAAAATGGTCACCGCCTTACATTTTTACACATTCTACTTACAACATCGCGCTGCGAGCCTCCAACAACCTCTACAATTTGTTTTGGGTCGGCAGTCAACGGGGGTTTGACCCCCAAACCCGCGTCCGAAAATGAAAAATGCTTGGAAACACGCTTTAAACCTTTTTGCAATTTTGGCTAATTTTTGGGCCAATTTTGTCAAATGTGCAAATTTTGATATTTTTGTGATGCTTGGCAATTTTTGCGATTTTTTTCCACTTTTCACATTTACTTAATACATTATACATTATTTCTAAATTCCCTTGGGGACCACGGCCCCTGCCCACAAATGACGCCCCTGTATTTAAAATGAAACAGGGTGGAGCGGATTTTATTGGCCCACCCTATAGCTGTGCGTAAAGTGAAGCTTGACGAATCTGAACGCTGCGCTTTAAGCAGTCTAATTACAACGAGCAAAGATTTTTGAGGGTACAACTCACCTTCGCTCACTTTTTAGGTAATCGAGTAGCTTGCTCTTGCTTCGATCAGATCCGAATTCTGTCAAAATCAAATCACAAAAGAATCACTCAGTCACGAATAAAAATCACTTAACGGCTACTTTTAACGGCTACTTGTCCGGACAAGAGCACTTTAGATAATTTGGTACAAAAAATAGCCACTAGCCCAGACCTGACAAGCGTGTGAAAAAGCTGTGAAAAAGCTTTTTCACTTATCGGTCTTTCTCAAAGCAGAATTCCGGGGTCTTCGTTGTAAGTTAAGTACAAATACGTAGAGGTTTGAAAATGTGTTGATGACTTTTTTCACCTTCTTTATTTGCTTGTCAGTATTTTTATGGCATTAACCTAATCATCACCGGACTCGAACCCCCTGGAGCTCCATGGGGCCCGGAATAATGTTCCGGCTGCACCACCTCTCCTCAGGCCTGCCTACGCCAGTACGTGGGGTAGGATTGTCACAGCGAAATGGTCAACCGTTTGATAACTAAAAATGCAAAATGTACAATGTACATCATCAACAGAACTTAGACGTTGCTTTTATTATTGTCGTAGACGAATTAGTTCAGCCAACGTATGTCAAAAACATTTACTCAGTTGTGAACGTGTTTCAATTCATTGAGTATTTTCAGATCCAGACTTAAAACACATCTCTTTATATCAGCTTTTTCTCCATAGTCCGTCTTTCTCTCTCCCTCTGACTGATCTCTGGAATTACCTGGTTCTTTTTCGGATGGATTTCAAGTACCATCGATTGATACCCTTGGATATTAGGACTGGTGTTATAGAAGTGCATAATTATTGTTAATTATTATTTGTTTTTATCATAGTCTGTGATCGTGCACCGTCCTCGCTTTCAGGCAAGAAGGCGGCCGAGGGAAGGAATTCATTTTGAAGAATGAAAATCAGTAGAATCAGGTAGATCATCTTCATCGTTCAGCGACCGTCAGATGATGCGTTGCTTTAAGACAAACACAAGAACAGAACAGTTATTATATAAGTGCCATTTTGCTCTACATAATTGGCGCAGAGGTGGTGCGACACGGGGACAGGTCCATATTCCTTTTCTGGCTGGGATTAGTCGTGAGATTTGCGCAAAACCGTCGAGAAAGTTTTTTTAGTTGGTCTGAGGGGAAAGAAGAATGATCGGAACAGAAAGAATCCATATGCAGTGGACGCAAATGTATTAAGAACTCTTTTTCACTGTTCCGGAATTCTTGCTACGCCACTTCTCGACATTTTACATGTGCTAATACTACACCAGCTACTAAAACAACAATAGCATTAACTATTACCATTCCTATTATTATTGTTATTATTATTATTATTATTATTATTATTATTATTATTACTACTACTACTACTACTACTTCTACTACTACTGCTACTGCTATTATTACTACTACTACTACTACTACTACTACTACTACTACTACTACTGCTACTACTACTAATAATAATAATGTTAATAAAAATAATTACAACGACAGGCTTTTAGGTGGATTGTTAGTTGTCAATCCTCTTGATCACGATAAGTAAGTAAGTAAGTAAAATTTCGTGGATTTCTATAGCGCCTTGGAAAGCAGCACAACAGTAGCTGCTTGTTCTTAACCGCTCAGCCTTTCTTAAAATAGCTTGGGAAAGGTATAAGATCAGCCAGGCAATAGTCAACATCCGAATTGCATTGAGGCTAGGTTGTTACAGCTATGAAGGAAATGATTTCAGAAAAAGGAAGTATTTAAGATTAGACCTGAAGACTTGAGTTGATAATGCGGGAATTATAGAAAATGATGATTCAAATTTTATTGTTTGAAAGTCTCCAAGTCTGCGGAGGGAAGCTGGGATCGAATTCCAAAGTTTAGGAGAGGCGTATGAGAAGGCACGGTTGCAAATTTTCAGGGATGACTGATTCATCGGGCGTGACAGGGTAAGATGATGAGGTAAGATGATGAACGTGTGGGTCGAGGAGGCTGAGTGGTTAATAGTGATCTAAGGTAGACAGGTTTTGATGACTGAAGTAAGCTATATGTAAGTGTTATTATCTCATATTGGATACGTTCTGTTATTTTAAGCCAATCTAATGATTTTAGTATGGATGAAATATGGGAGAATTTAGGTGACTTAGTAACAGCGCGAGTTCTAGTGCATTTTGTATTGATTGCAATTTGTTAATGGAGGGTTTTGGAAGGTTATAGTAGAGGGAGTTACAGTAATCTAATTTGGAGTGGGCTATTGAGTTGGCAATTGTAGAGGCAGCTTTGGTATCGAGGCAAGAACGTAGGCGACGAAGGTCACGAATACAAAACATAACAGGCTTTTGAAAGTTGAGAGATTTGTGATTCAAAGTTTAGAAAAGAACCAGATTCGCATCCGAGTTTTCTTGCAGTTGGAACAGGGATTATTGTGGTGTCAGGAGCCAATACTAGTTTAGGATTGTCATTTTATTTTTAAATGGTAGTCATCATATTTATCCCAGCTCTTATCATCCCTGATGCTAGTATAGGATCATCGACGTTTTCATCATCGTTGTTGTCTTTATTGACATAGTTGTTTACGATAAGATATTGAAATTAAAAGCGTTTGAATTTCGCATTGTCACTGAATTTGAATTAATGTCCGTTGCTGTTCAATTAGCAGAGACGTTACTGAAATTGTATTTCCCCGTCAGTCTGGTCAATGGAATTGCAATTGAAACTATCGAATGCGTTTACTGTATATTATGTTCTTCAAATAGATTGTTTTATATCAATTATGACACTTTGTCTTTTGTCTTTGAAGAACTGGAGGTGTTGGCTGTTTTTCTGACTGCTTTGCTGTATGTGGTAGTGACTAGTGATGTCTGTGTGCTTTTTCTTTCGTGTGTTGGAACCAATAGACTTTACTTTACAGCGTTTTAGATTTGAAACAACCGCAGATCGATTAAACTTGAACAGTGGCGTATCTAGGATTGGGCAGGCAGGGCGGATATAGAACTCTACGTGGCACTTGCAGGAGGCGCAAAAACTGTGATTAAAGAGGTACTGTAGATCGTTATTTTTCAGAGAGAAGCGATAATTTCAAACGCATGAACCTTCATCAGTAATCTCATTATTATAGATGCAGCTAAGTGAACAGAATTAAAACAATTTGATCTGTTAATCTGTTAATTGTAATAATTTCATCAAACCTCCACTTCTCTTGAAGACCCATTAATGTCTACAACTAATTACAAGCTTAAAAATTGTTAACTAATTGAGATAACAATTGGTTGGAAAGAAATATACATGTAAAAGTAAGGTAGCAAAAAACGACTAAAACTAGAGTAAGTCCAAATAATTTCTTACTGACTGCCTGTGCTGCTGTTCTGAGTTCGAGTCCAAACAAAGCTTTGCAAAATATTAATGTCGAACGGAGGATTTTGAGGCTATTTGCGCCGTTGTTAATACGGCACTGACAATCGCAGTCTGATTTCTAATTTGCCTTTTGACACCTGTTTGCACTTTGCGCGACATTTGATTATCAATGCATTTTTAAAGAAGCTTTCAGATACATAAAAATGAGATTCATGTTAATACAACGAGAGCGATAGAACAGACGATGAGAACTCGTGAATTGCATTTCTAATTAGTTGCAAATGTCGCAGGTGAATACAGCTGAATTTTAATCGTCTAGTTTAGCATGTCTCCAGTTTATTGCTGATATTTTGATTTACACCTGTTTCCAAAGGACGCCCCCACTTAAGGGCAAGATGGGGCACTTTCCCCCTGTAAAATGCAAACACCAATATTTTCTTAGGGAAATTTGAAAACCTGCAAAATTTTAACCCTGACCATTGTGTTCCTCTGGAAACATTTTGGCGGGCTTCTTTGTCTGCTTCTTAACAATAGGAAATTTTTTTAATTAACCTAAATAATAATAATAATAATAATAATAATAATAAATATAATAATAATAATAATAATAATAATAAAAATAATAATAATAATAATAATAAGAGCAGGAATAAGCGCGTTTTTAGCGCTTCATTTTGGCAAAATGTCCAGTTCCTGGTAAGTGCAATCGGTGTGTTCAGATTCTTACAGATCGCTGACCTGACCTTGAACCCGGCTCGGTTGTCATCGAGCGTTGGCTCTGGTGCAAAACGATGGCCCTAAGATTCATCCAATTATTCTTTGCAATAGAATTACTTTTGATTAATGAAATTAATACATAGAAAATCACTGTCAAAGCATATTGCTTCGTCAAAATCAACAGTTTCTCTTTCGTTTTCGATGCTGCATTTTCCAATTTACAACTATTTCGACAACTGTGCAGGGAAAGGCCAGCTATTGGTGGTATTGGTGTGGCTGAGAGGTGGAGATTAGAGGAACCAGGCCAAAATTTTGCCAGCCATACGACCCGGCGTCGTCGATTCAGAACTCCCCAGACGCTCTTGACTCGACCGTTGTGGTCGTCAATTCCAAAGAAGGAAGCTTTGGCTTTGGAAGATGCTAGAAGTGGTTACACGCTGCTGGACAGGCACGCTGATGGAAGGGTTTAACTTCCTTTGGAGCCCCTTAGGTCGACTCAGCCTTACTCGCTAGAGGGCGGTTATAACTTCAAATTGAGGAGCAGCGTTCGCTGCAAAGTAAAGCGCTGGTTTGGACGTTTGGATGGCAACCTTCTCTAGGTTAATGGTATATGCCACCCGTGTCGCTGTATGCCTAAGTGACAGAAGATCAGCATCGGCCCCAACGCTCGAATACGGGCATGGGAAAACTTTACTTTGCAATTATACTTTTATATTAGTTTACAACAATTAATTAATTTAATCAATTAAATAAAAATTTTAAAAATAAATGATTTTGGAGAAATCATAAAACTGACTAATAAAATGAATAATAGTTAAATACAATTAAATCTGAGGTCCATTAATAATAATAATAAGTAGATAGGAAAATAGAAGGCAAGAGATAGGTAGGATCATTCGATAGGTGGCGCCAGTCTACAGGGCAATATTTAAATGGAGCGGTTTGAATTTTACACACCATCGTTTTTGTTTTTCTGGCCGCCAAACCCCATTTTAGGAGGCTCATTTTCATGGTCGTGGCCGATAGCAGAGGCCAGCGTGTGTCTGGGAAGGGAACAGACAGTAAGTCCCCCTTGAGATCCCGGTACCAAGCGGTACCGAAGGCTAGGAAGATCGAGAGATCCCGGTAACAAACGGTACCGACGACGGTAGGAGGCAGGAGAGGTATCAGCCGAAAGGGCGGTACCAAGCTAGGTTGTGAGAGTGAAGGACAGGTACCAGCGGTACCGGCTGGCAAGGAGGTGGTACTAGCGGTATCAGCTGAAGGGGAAGAGGTACCAACTGACTAGGGAGATGTACCAGCGGTATCAGCGGAAGGAGAGGTACCAGCAGTATCAGTTGAGAGATAGGAGGTACCAGTGGGACCAGCCGAGTCAACGATGTGGTACCGGCCGGTTCTACAGTGCAAGGAGATTGGTACCCTGAGCGGAAGTAGGAACAGAGGTTGAGTTTAGAGAGTCTGGACACGACACCAGTAAAAGGGAGTCGTGAGTGGTACCGGACGTTGCAAGAACGGTACCAAGTGCAAAAGGTATCAGAAGACGAGTGGCACAACGGTACCGGGCGACAATAGAGCCAGCCTCGAGAGCCAAGGGAGTAAGACGCGCGAGTGGCTGGACGGTACCGAGTGAACGGTCGAGGAGAGCCACGGGAGGCAAGGTACCGAGAGGCTAGAGCGAGGCCAGAGGACCAGGAGAACCGATAAATCCTAGTGCCAAAAAGCCCAGGTCGGACCGCCACGAGCCTGAATCAGAGGATAGCAGGTAATATACTGTGCGTGAGCCAGGCGGGCCATCTGGTAAGAGAGAGAGAGAGAAAGACAGACAGACAGAGAGAGAGAGAGAGAGAGAGAGAGAGAGAGAGAGAGAGAGAGAGAGAGAGTAAGAGGAAAGCAGTAGCCTGGTTTCGCCACATTACTATTAAATAATAATTTTAAAAATAATTAAAGATAATTAAAAGTAATTTAAAAATAATAATAATAAACATTAAATTATTATTGCCTAATAGTTCCGAAGAACAAAGTTTTGGCCATCTCATCTGCGATGTTTGTGGTACGAGCGACTTGCAGAGATGTGCGGATCCAAAAATTTTGGGACCGCGGATAATCCGGCTCCGCCAGGTTTAGATCCGCGGAGAATCCGCATCCGCGCGAATATCCAATATCAGGAGCCACGGAGGATCCGCATCCGCAGATAGTAAATAAATTCGGTCTTTTACTAACACCCTTCCCATGGTTTCAGCAAACTTAGGGCCTATCATAATGTATTTCAATAAGCAGTAAAATTATGTACCTAGGTCCGAGACTCATTGCACAAATAGTCGTAAGAAAGGAGACGCAACATGTAAAGCATAACATAGATTTTTTAAAATATAAAATAAAAGTTATTCAAAAACGTTCACTTTTAAAACATAAGCTACTGTTTGTCAAGAGATTGGAGAGCATTCGCGCAGTTCTCCTACCTTCAGATTTTCAATTATTTCATCGGACGCGTTTTTGGTCGCCATTGCATCACACGTTCACAACGAATAAAAACGACGCGACGACGTAATTTGCACTAAAAAATTAGCCCTCACGGTTAATTTTAAATGCACTGTCCAGAACGTAAACTCTGAATGAATGTCTCGAGAGTCTATAGGCCATATGTACGTTCATATATGAATACCGTGTGGAGCGCACAACTGCACACCTCAAACAGTACACAGCGAATTCAGGCAAAAATTGGTTACTTAATAACCAATTAGACGCTCGAAATTCGAAAAGCGCCTACCTCTTCAAAGGAGAACGGACATTATCCCCAGGACATTCCATGATTCCACCCCCCGCATTATCCCTCCTGAGTCCTGGTACACTAGATGAAATGAAACCCCGACATAATCACCCTTTTGTTTACTCAATGGCCTTTGACGAAATCGACTGACACGAGAGAGAATTCGTGTCGCTATCACTATTGAATTGGTCTCAATTGAAATCTTCTTTAATTCACATTTGAAGTCCTTTCTACTCACCGATCTTTAAATGTTTCACCCATTCACTTGGGGATTAGGCCTACGTGCCGGGGGGTTAAGTGACGATGATTAGGTGACTGGGGATTAGATAACTTGGAAAATGAAGGAATCCGAGTCGGGTTGACTGGACTTTGAAGTTTGAACTTGTCGGAAGCTGTCTCCCGTCAGTTATTTTGATCTCTTATGTAAACCTCCTAACTTAGCGTTTCTGTCGATCAAAGAGATAATTGGCACTTTGGTCATCTACAACCATGCAATAGTCATAAAATTCAGGGCGTAATTTGAAAAGGTAGCAAATAGCTATGCACAATGTGTATATATTTGTGTGTCTGTGTGACAGTGTGTGTGCATGTTGCCAGTTTTCAGGATCCGCGGATACTCCGCCTCCGCCAGCTTTTTGGATACTTGGATCCGCCTGTGTCCGCGGATCCTTAAAATCCTTGCGGACCCGGCTCCGCGGACGGATCCATCCGCAATCCGCACATCTCTGGCGACTTGGCCGATAATACGGACGCGGAAGACATCGGCCCTCTGCAGAGTAATGCAGCAAATGCCGGAAGAACGCGACACTTGAGAACATCGCCGAGAAACAGCAGAGATGGTGGCGGATGTAGAACACTTTCAGCAGAAGCTTCTAGAAGGATCGAATAGGATAAAATATGATATTAAACGGAGAAATATCCAAAAAAGACAACCGGCAAGCTCCGCATCCGGATAAGGTGAAAGAAAATATGCCGGAAAGTTGCAGCACGATTGTGATAAAACTGTTGAAACATCCCGTTCCACCACCACAACTACCACCACCACCACCACCACCACCACCACCACCACAAAAATGGAAGTGCCAACGCAGCAAGGTAAACAGAGGATTGTTTACGAGGGATGGGAGGCGAAAGAAGACATCAACAGCGCTCCGAAGATCGTGCCCGCTCGAGATTCCAATGCAAGAAATGTTGGCAAGAGAACCTGGATTGGCAGCGGAAAAAAATAACTAGGCCTAATATCGGCGCAGTTCAATGTTTTATATTGCTAATTTGCGATAGGCCAGTGACTGCTGGTTTAGAATTCCCGGCTTCGGTGCAGTGGCGTAGCTAGGATTTTTCGGCCCTAATGCAAAAATTATTATTGGGTCCCTTCAACTTAAAAAGTCACAATATGACGAACAGTGCACTAAAGCTTAAAAAAATTTTAACATTTAATAATAACGCATCGTCTGTCACCGGATTCCGGAAACTGAAAACTGTAAAACGGATTTGTTTTTGTAGCGCTGTCATATTCAATATCTACCAAATTTATCTGATTAAGACTGATTTTTAATGTGTTTTTAATTATTTACTTTTGCCATTATTTACTTTCTTTTTTTACATTGATGGTCAAAAAAGCCCCAGTTCTTCTGGGCCCTAATGCCTTGCTTATTCTTGCTATATGGTAGCTATACGCCTCTGCTTCGGTGGCGTGACAAAGAGTGTTGGATGCCTGGAGCCAAAGTAAACTTGGATGCCCCCTACAACTCGGTGTTAGATGCTAACGAGCAAAAAAGTTCGCCTAGACAATTATTTCGATGCTCTTATCTGATGCGGAAGCCCGGGGTAAAATCGATAATTTTAAGGGTTTCGTGTAAAAAAGTGTTGACCGGCAAAAACGGTCGCCGAGTCAATTTGGATGCCCCATCTGGTAGATACCCGAGGCCACCGCCCCATCGCCCCCCTTTGCACGCCACTGCCACCATCAAAGATATTTTTACAACCCCTAACACTCCCAATTTGAGACCGACCCCCCAATCTCAGCACCTCAACTATGGAAATACCTTTTTTTGCTTGTCAGACTTTTTGGCAGGAGACACCAATAATTTACCGACACCCCCAAATTGATAATCCTAGAAATAACACTGGCCCCGATTCCACATGTAAATATTTCATCATCGATCAGTCAATCCATGTCCTTAAATTTAACTACTCTGCAAATAGCGATCGTGTAATAGTTTTTTCTGATGATTTCGATTATTAAAAGTGGAAAGGGAGGGATTAGGGAATGGAGATATTGAAGAGTGAGAGAGGGGAAGGAATGTGGAATTAGAGGTAGTGGGGAATGAGATGGAAGCATGTTGTTGTGTGTTGTACAGTGTATATGTTATACATTGTACGTTGTACAGTGCATGGAAAGACCAACAGGTTTTCACCTTTGACTGGCTCTACATTCATGAGTCCTCCCCACTTCGGGAATGACTCACCCACGTTAGCAACCGTGTAATAATAACAATCTTCTTTTTCTTCCATCATCTATGATGACGATGAGTTTGATAAGAAATGACTCCAGGGCTTTCTGTCTCTTGTCATGTATATAATAATAATAATAATAATAATAATAATAATAATAATAATAATAATAATAATAATAATAATAATAATAATAATAATAATAATACAACCGAGTAAGTAGCTGAAAGCAGGCTGTTGAAGAAATCGTTTTCAATCAATCAATCAGTCAATCAATCAATCAACTTCTATAGCGCCATCATCATAATGCCCAGGACATCAGTCGATGGCGCACCAAATCCAAATCGAATTAGAGCCAGGTCAAGCCAGAAGATCAGTCCGAAACAGCGGGAGAGCAATCTAAGGAGGGGGTAAAGTAAAGTCAAACAGATGTGTTTTAAGGTCAGATCTGAAAGATGATAAGTTGTTAGTTATGTGAAGTGATGTTGGTAGTGAATTCCAGAGCATAGGGGCGCGCACACTGAGAAACAACTAGTGCCAATGACTGTGCGAGAATAAGGTTATGAGGTTTCAAATCTAATCGTCTATTATTGAATAGCTACCAAAGATAATAATGAATTTGTTTGATATCAATGGTTTGTGTCAGAAATTGACTGGTTGAGCAATTGATTGAAAATCCCATGTCTGTTGATCACTGGTCTACATCGTTGTCGGTCAATGGAAGCCGACATTTTAGCTTAGCAGTAGGCTATAAATATCTCTAATATGATCTCGAATAATAAATCAACTTCCGGTTCGTAGCGAGCGAGCGACTTCCGGCGCATAAGAATATTTCCGCATCGTGGAGATTAGATATAATACTATCATCAAAAGTGACGTTCATTTGTCTACATGATCTCACGACGAAGCTGAGAATTGCGTCTTTCACGACGATGTTATCTGTCATAGTCGTTCCGCGTTTCCTCTCCGCGGATAAATCTACAATTTATGAGAAGACGAAGAACGGAAAAACCGAAAAGAAAAAGAAGGAACGCATGCAATGGTAGTAGATGGCCCCGCCGTTTCAACACTAGATTAGTGGCGCAGTCAGGATTCCGAAATAGGGGAGAGCACATTCATTCTTTCAGACGAAAAAAAACCATGGCGAGCGAAAAATGTCATTACCTGTCATCGTACACTTCGAACTTTTCACTTTCACACATTCTCTTCCATCCAGAGATATTTTTACACCCATAAATTCCCCCAGCACACCTCAATATGAGAATATGAGAACAACATTCCCATAATATAGGATGCAGCTAAGATGCTATCGCTCGCCATATGGAGAGGGAATGGAACTCCAGAATATATCAACACCACGCAAATTGATAATCCTAAAAATAACCTTGCTTCCGTCATACTACCAAAAATCCTCCAACGGGTTTGCGATTGCGAAAACCCAACGACCGGTTCCAGCCAGACTATATAGTGAGGACGGCTCCCCGTGGTAACGCCAATCAGTGGCGTAGCCAAGAGGAGGTTTGGGGGTTAAAACCCCCTTGGCTGTCGCCGGAAATTTTTTCTAACGTGTTTCCATGCATTTTATTTTTGGACGCGGTTTTGTGGTTGAAGCCCCCCTGGCTGGTAAGTTGACGACTTTTCTTTGCTTGTCAGGTTTGGAAAAGGGAAAACAGTTTTTTTGCTTGTCGACATTTTTTCAGAGTTGGTCACGACCACAACTAACCCTCCCCTTGCAGAAATCTTGGCTACGCCACTGACGTCAATGGACGAGATGTAGGAACACGGGAGAATACCTGAGCAAGGCGAGCGTTGAACGGTGGCGGCATTTTGCCCTGCGTTCGACGCAGCAGCAGCAGCACACCGAAAACGGTCGCTTAATCAGAGGGGAATAATTTATAAAGTACAAGGTTTATCTGTGGTTAGACAACGATGTTTCTCAGGCGCAGCTAGAGAACCAAACGATACTCAATAGACGCTGCGAAAAGATGATGATGACGACGACGACTTTGCGCTATATATAGACTTTCGAGAACATTCAGCATTGAAAGGCACTCGAGCGATGGACTAGATAGATACGGACGCCACATCGCGGTAGATATTGCTCACGGGTTTATACAGAGACAAGATACGTTCCTGTTTCGAGTGGATCATCGAAATTGCATTCCGTTGCACCGTGAACAAAGATTGTGCGTACGCTCTTGGCCGGTTAGTGTCTTTTCGAAGTGTATGCAATACTGTGTATCTTGTTGCACATGTACGTAGGCCTATTTTGTATAGTGTACGTTGTTGCATGTTGTTGTGTGTTGTACAGTGTATGTGGTACAGTGTGCGTTGTACATTGTACGTTGTACATGTATGTATCTTGTATGTACAGCATCTGCATCGCGTTGAATATGTGTCAGTTATTTAAATCCATTTTAATACTTACAGTGTGAGAGGTTGTGCAATTTAAATATGATGATGATGATGATGATGATGATGATGCTAATAATGATAATAATAATAATAATAATAATAATAATAATAATAATAATAATAATAATAATAATAATAATAATAATAATAATAATAATAATAATAATAATAATAATAATAATAATAATAATAATAATAATAATAATAACGATCATAATAATGATAATTATTATCGTTATCATTATTATTACAAATAATGGTAATCCTGCAGTTTATGTGCGTAAATTATTTTGTGTTTGACAGCGTTGAACGCGGCACGGATAAGTGTTTTCTGATCGAGGTTCCTAATCGCACAGCTGCTACGCTGGAGCCATTAATTAAGAGGTTTATTCTCCCTGGTACACATATAATTTCTTATGGTTGGCCGTCTTACGAAAATATTGACCGTTTCGGCAATGGCATAGCCTATACATGCACGATGTTGTAGTCCATCAACATCACTTCGTCGATCCTGACGATAGCGATATTCACAAGTAAGTTGCTGTTATGTTAACTTTATGAAATAATAAAGATACTTTTGTTGTTATACAGAGGTTTTAATGCTATAAATATAATTTAAAATAACTAAAATAATTTACGCACCTAAACTGCAGGATTACCCAAATAATAATGATAACGATAATAATAATGATATTGATGATAATAATAATGTTAATAATATATTAATAATACGGTTTGAAGTGGTTCAGTAGGATCTGTCCTGTGTGAGAACCACTATGTTCCACCCATTCATTCATTCACATTACGGTCTTACTGTGTAAACTCATTCTTTGTCCTCTTGTTCTCTATAATAGGTTTGTTCCAGTATTTTCCTTCTTTCATTTCTTGTCTTTGAGTCTACAAATAACAACAAACTTTCCAGTATACACTGTAATAAATGCTTCTCTGTCATAAATATGGCGAAGCATGTAAAGAGCCCTGTAAAACCAGGGCATCATGTTCGAGCGACGGTGCCGCTGCTGTTTCTTTTACCGCCTCGCCGTTTATCTGCAGTCCGAAATTAAATCTATGTCGGGGTTTCTAGAACTGGTTACATCATCGATCCTAACCTCGCCCTCGTGGGAAATCGATCACAAAGTCGATTGATCTATGACATTATTCTTCTGACAGTCGTAGGAATAGAACGCAGAGTTCAAGCCTCTTCATCCGTATCCGTGGCCGAATAAAGAAATAGTTTCTTGCAATCTGTTCTCAGAATTCCAATTCAACGTAAAACCAATATAGCAAAATACGGTATGTCACAAAACACGAAATTACAAAATACGGTATGTCACAAAAGTCAAAACTCGATCGCCCTTAATAAAGCACGTTCGCCCGTACTCTTCTACTACGACTCAAGAGCACCGTATCGACAAGAGTACTGAAATTCAACCAGAAATACGGAAAAGATACCGACAATGCTAAACGATGCATGCGTGGACATTAACCCCTTAACTGGAGACCCCGGATATATCCGTCCATTTTACATTGAGTTACAGTTAAATACACGGTTAAGGGGTTAAATAAAAAATTACTTCAAAAATTGGAAAATCAGATAAAATATTTGAATTTAAATTTCACCTGCTCTATTTTAACAAAAGCAGCAGTAGTGGTATTAGTAGTAGTAGTGGTGGTGGTGGTGATAGTAGTAGTAGCAGTAGGCTTAGTAGTACTACTACTACCACCAACAACCAGTGGTAGTAGCAGTAGTAGCAGCAGTAGCAGCAGTAGTAGTGGCAGTGGTAGTGGCAGCAGCAGCAGCAGTAGCAGCAGCAGCAGCAGACAGCAGTTGCAGCAGCAGCAGCAGCAGCAGACTGGCAGTTGTAGTAGCAATAGCAGCAGCAGCAGCAGCAGTAGTAGTAGTGGTAGTAGTCGTAGTAGCAGCAGCAGTAGTAGTAGTAGTAGTTGTTGTCGCAGCAGCAGTAGTAGTAGTAGTAGTAGTAGTAGTAGTAGTAGTAGTAGTAGTAGTAGTAGTAGTTCTAGTAGTCTGCAGAGATGTAGCAAGTACAAGATGCTTCAAGTACAAGTGCAAGTAGAAGTACCTGGGCTCCAAGTAAGAGTACAAGTGCAAGTACGTGCATTCCAAGAACTTCGAGTACAAGTACAGATACCTGACCTCCAAGTACAAGTACAGGTACCGACGCCTCACGTACAAGTACAAGTACAAGTACCGATCCTCACAGCCAAGTACAAATAGCAAGTACACTTTATTAACGGGTAGATGTCTGTTTGTTACAGTTATTCAATAAAATCGACACAATTAGCAACAGGGTTTAGTCATGATGTCAAAAAAGTAAAGTAAGTCCGGTCGGTGGTGGATGCATCCCCACTCATGCCCCACGTGGAACCACCACTGCTTTCACCGCATCAGGGTACAGTACTACTAACTTATCAACGACTAGACCAGCGGTTCTCAACCTGTGGGTCGCGACCTCCACGGGGGTCGAATGACGATTTGCCAGGGGTCGCCCGAGACCATCAAAAATATGGGGTTGTCTCTTTTCTTGTTATTGTACAAAATTTCCGCAGTGGTAGTTACGACGTACTAGTTGTTTTACTATAATTGTCATTCGAGGATAGACATGGAGACAATTAAATAATAACGATTTCGAACATTTTGATTGTCGTAGCATTATTACTTTTAACAGATTACAATGTGAACGAAAATAATTTTACCGTTGGGGGGTCGCCACATAATGGGGAATTTAATTAAAAGGGTCGCGGCACTATAAAGGTTGAGAACCGCTGGACTAGACGATGCCCTACTCGAATTAGCTTTCGGGCGCCACAACTCGATCCCATACAAGGACGGTCACGTAACTAGCCGTGTTCAACCAACGGGCGCTTAACTTCGTTGTTCTAATGGGAGACGATTGCAGAGAAAAGACCAGTCGTCAGATAAAAAAAGACTGTTGAAAATTGATGTTGACTGTGAAAGTCGTATAGCGACGATTTCAAGTAACGACGGTTCATCTCAACAACGACCGCAGTGATGATGATGATGATGATGATGATGATGATGATGATGATGATGATGATGATGATGACGACGACTTAGAAGAAGAAACTCTAGAACTCTAGTACTCGGAGACGACGATCACAGCTGTGGCAATTCCGGCGACAGCGGTGCCAAGGCACAGGAAGTATCTGAAAGAGGAAAGACAGACAGGCAGACAGAGACAAAGACAGAGTCAGAGAGAGACAAAGAGAAAGAGAAAGAGAAAAAGAGAGACAGACAAAGATCGAGGCAGAGACAGGACACACACAGACAGAGAGACAGACAGACTGAGGCAGAGAGACAGACAGAAAAAGAGAGAATAATTATTATGACTGAGAGAGAGAAACTGATAAAGACAGATTTCAGGGTCCAGCATCATTCATTATCACAGCACCAACAGAGGCGTAGCGACGGGAGTTATATAGCTATATACCCCCCCCCCTCAAATAACATATATAATATCTAATATGATTAATATGTAGAATATAATATATATATATCATATACTGTACTGTGTATATATGATGTACAGTATGTAACAATATATACCCCCAAATTTGTAACCCAACCCCCCTGATCAAATTCCTGGCTACACCCTTGAGCACCAAGTCAGAGTCGTTCAATAACATACGGTATATATGTGTGTGTGTGTGTGTGTGTGTGTGTGTGTGTGTGTGTGTGTGTGTGTGTGTGTGCAAGCACTATAACTCAGCAAAATGCAATGCAAGTAGTATTCGTTCGACTCCGTGAACAATCGCTTCGTATATTAAAATATAGATATTTGTTACGGGATACGCAACCACCTCTCCCCCTCCACCCACGCACATACCTACAAACAGATGCACTGTTTAAGTGTTCTCGATTTTCTTTCTAGTTCATTTTAAAACTAAATCTAAGTTTTCTCGACTACGCATGCCTAAAGTCAGTGGCGGTTCCACGGGTGGGGGGGGGTGAATGGGGATTCATCCTCCCACCGGACTTCCGGATTTTTTTCGCTTGTGAAACCTATTTAAAAGTCCAGTAAAACTACAGGTAAAAACTACAGTTGACCTTTTTTCCTTGGCAGCCTATTTTTCGGTTAAAATGTAGTAAAATTAGTGGTGACATTTTCTTTTGTCAGCCTTTTTCGGCAAAGTTTATTGATTTTTTCCTTCTCTTTTCATCCCCCCACCAACTTCCTATGAATTCATTTCATCCCCTCCCACCCCCGACCAAGAAATACTGGAACCGCCACTGCCTAAAGTGAAATTTCACAGCCAAGCGGGAGGGTGGGAGGTCATCTACCCTGGATTTTGCCTCTCGCCGACTCCCGACCAGAGAAAAAAAGATGCGATTTGCTTCTAACCCTCAGGGCGTGTGTGTGGGGGGGAGAGGGGGGGAGAGAAAAACCAAGAAAGCACTTGAAACACAAAGTGCAGAGCGGACGGAACGGCACTTCAAACAAATGGAAACACGTTTCCGCCTTCGTCTTCGCCTTCTTGCGTCGCTGAAAACGCAATGAAACCGGGACCCTATACATGCGCCGTATTAAATGCCCGCGATGCCCATTCGGATGGTGCTACCCCGTCTGTGCTGAATGCTGCTGCCTGCCTGCCTGCTTCGCGTAGACCTGGGATTATGGTTCAACGGTTCAACTCCGGAGGCAGCATTGCGTTCCGAGAGGCATATGCAGACATGGGTCAATAACGTTTTAAGCAATTACAATTACATTACAGAAACAGGGCCTGTTTTAAGAAAATTTTATCACTGCACTAAACTCAGAAAATTTGTGGATATCCACGCAAAAAAGGTCGTCCGGAAAATTTATCACTGCACAAAGTACAGAAAATTGCATTTTACCACTGCCCATTTTCATTTTATCACTGCACATTTTGTGTATCACTGCACGTTAAAACAGGCCCTGCATTACAATTACACGGATTTTTGTCAATTACAATTACAATTACAGTCGATTACATTGGGATCAATTATAATTACAATTATAAACGCGACAATTACAATTACAATTACTTTTCATTCCTCTTTCTGCTTCTTTTAATAAACTTAAGTGTCTAAAATAATTAACATAAATTAGTTCAACAAATTTATATGCTACGGCCTATTTAAAAAAACCGTAACACAAAGTTTCACAAACCTGTAAATGAGTCAACAAATTCGAAATAGCCTTTTTCGCAGGCTTGTTAGTGCTTGGCCTTGTGCTTGGACTTGTACTGTGCTTAAGTACCAAAAAGCAAGTGCTTGTGCTTGGCCTTGGCCTTGGACTATGAGTGCTTGACCTTGTGCTTGGCCTTGTGCCTTAGGTGCTTGTTAACAGAGGGTAAATCTGTTCAACCTCCAGCAACTCCAGAGTCGCAGCTCACATGTTACCCGAAAAAATTAATTCGTCTGATTTCTCTGTTGAAGACATAGATCTGCAGCAACTGTGTTTGCTGAAACAGTTCTCATATCTTACACCACTGTTTTCGAGCATCTTCTGTTCACCAGCTAGTTCAGCCTCTGTTGAGAGAATTGTCTCTCACAGTGGGTTGATAATGAGACCAAATTGTGCTCGTATGACTGATGCGTTGCTTGAAAGATTCGTTTATCTGAAGTGCAATGCAAATACTTTTCTGGACAAATAGCTGCTATGCGTAAGTGTAGTAATTGACAGGCACTGAAGATTTGGTCTCTATTGACTATTGTAGTTTGTAGCTGCTACAAATTGTACAAACTTTGTGTGCATTATTTGGAAGTATTTTGAAAACTTACAAAGTTTAAGTTTTACCCGATTCTGTTGCTGACAATGTTAGTTGAAATGTGCGGTAATTTTGAACCTATGCGAAAAGGTTGTTTATTTGAACATGTACTTGTTCTTCCTTGTACTTGTGAATGTAAAGTGTTTGGCCTTGTACTTGGCCTTGTGCCTTATGTGCTTGGCCTTGTGCTTGGCCTTGTGCCTTAGGTGCTTGGCCTTGTGCTTGGCCTTGTGCCCTAGGTGCTTGTTAACAAGACTGCTTTTTCGAGCATGACACTAATTCGCCACACAACCGGCACTTCACTTTAACGTTTGCATTGGAAACAGCATTGTTAAAGTCATCAGACTTTTCAAAAATAATTCCATATTACTGCTGCTTGACTTACGCTCATCTTTACTAGCATTAAACTTTTATTCACAAAAAAGCACAGCCGCAGAACACAGGAAGTAGACAAATGATAAGCTGGACTAGCTGGTTCCCTTCCAATTTGAAAGGCAGTAAAAAGTAAATAAGTAAATTTTGCATGGCAACTGACCAGAGCAGTGAGTCCATTTACCAATAATTAACCGTTGTGCTTTGACAATTCACTAACCATCCAATGTATTCACTGCCATACATTCATAGACTGACAAGACTTCGGCTCATACATGCTAATACGCTATTAGAACTTATAAAACTCACATTCCTGTAATTGGGTAAAACTATTACAATAGCTCAATTACAATTACAATTACACACATGCCAATTACAATTACAAATACATGTAATTGAACTTTCCACAGATCGATTACAATTACATTGACCAAATGTAATTAATTACAATTGAATTACAATTATAATTGTAATTGACCCATGTCTGTCAAGAGTCGCCGCTGGTCTGTCGATCCCCTCCCTCTGAATGATTCCTTCCTCCGGAAAACGCTGAGTATTTTATTTATTTTATTTATTTATTGACAATTTATATAGCGCAGTAGACACGGCTAAGGCCTACAGCAAGAGCACTTAACACAGTTCGTATCCAATATTAAATAAATGTGTCTTCAAATTTCTAATGAATAGTCCAGCTGAGATGGCTCCAGTCACATTGTCTGGAAGAGAGTTCCACAGGGCGAAATTCCCCCGTCGAATGATCTTTCCCCAAACTTAAGAGTCTTGGACAGGGGAGGGACCAACAACTGCACTCTCTGACTGGACCTGAGAACCGATCTCCTCTCGATCACAGTCGATCTTCGTACAAGCACAGTTAGATAATCGGTACACAGTGGATCGTGTAAAGCCCGATACGTAAGCCAACAGCGTTGTAGATAATGCACTGTGGAACACGGAGTAAGTGGAGTCGATCTCCAAGGAGATGAGTGACATAGAGTATAAGTTAAGATATTTCAAAAGCGAAGAACGTAGCTGAGAAAGGCTATTTTTTATATCTGTGTTTTTGTATGTTTGTAGTAGCAGCAGCAGCAGCAGCAGCAGCAGTAGTAGTAGTAGTAGTAGTAGTAGTAGTAGCAGCAGCAGCAGTAGCAGCAGCAGTAGTAGTAGTAGTAGTAGTAGTAGTAGTAGTAGTAGTAGTAGTAGTAGTAGTAGTAGTAGTAGTAGTAGTAGTAGTAGTAGTAGTAGTAGTAGTAGTAGTAGTAGTAGTAGCAGCAGCAGCAGCAGCAGCAGCAGTTGCATTAATAATTAATAGAAGTATTTGTTGTTGCAGCAGCACCTTTGAGGCTTTGTTCACTTTTTTGATAATTACCAAACGTTTTAGAACGGACGTTGAGTAGACGTTAACCTTCGCTTCGATTGCCCGACTTTTACGGCAAATCACATTTTTATTTTAAAAAAAAAACAGATGAATCAAATGAATCGAAGAACTAGCGCTTTCATGTGACAGGACCTGTTTGTCGGTTCGGCGATATTAAACGCTATCGGACTAATTCTCGATTACGAAGAAAGCCGCTTTGAAAGAGATTTTTTTATCGGCTCCTAGGCTACCGTTCTGTTTGTATACGAACCCGGCGTATAGTGCGAACGACTTTGCCGAACGTTTATGGTGTAATGACCGGTTTTGTGCGAGTGATTCGCCGTATTTTTGCTGGCAAATCGCAGCTTCAGTAAATTTTATTACGGCACTCCAAGAGGTAAACACTGCAAAGCGGATTAGCCGCAACGATGGGGACACTCTCAGCCAAAAACAAAAATCTATTTTAAAAAAACAGATGAATCAAATGAATCGAAGAACTAGCGCAGCAGCAGACAGGACCTGTTTGTAGTTCGGTAGTATTAAACGCTATCGGACTAGCAGTCGATTACAGAAAGCCGTAGTAGAAGTAGATTTTAGTAGCTCCTAGGCTACCGTTCTGTTTGTAGTAGTAGTGCGAACGAGCAGCAGAACGTTTATGGCGTAATGACCGGTTTTGTGAGTGATTCGCAGTAGTTTTGCTGGCAAAGTAGCTTCAGTAAATTTTAGTAGGCACTCCAAGAGGTAAACACTGTAAGCGGATTAGCCGCAGTAGTAGTAAACAAGTAGTAGTAGTAGTCAGTAGTAGTAGTAGTAGTAGTAGTAGTAGTAGTGGTGGTGGTGGTGGTGGTGGTGGTGGTGGTGGTGGTGGTGGTGGTGGTGGTGGTGGTGGTAGTAGCAGTAGTTGTTGTTAATAGTAGTTAATAGTAGTAGTAGGCCTAGTTGTTGTTAATAGCAGTTAGTAGTAGTAGTAGTAGTAGTAGTAGTAGTATTTATGCGCGAAAAAAATTGTGCAGCGAACCAATGCAGGAGAATTGAAGACGGAAATTGTTTTCGACTAGTTGTTTATCCGTCAAATATTACGTGGTAAGAATGGCTGGGTTAATATCAGATTCTTCCAAATGCTCTAGAATTTTGCGTAATGACTTGTCCAGTGTGGCGTGACTCACAAACTTAACCAGATATATTTTATACCCCCTAACACCCCCCAATTTGAGACCGACACCCTCCAAATTTTCCTCACTCCGATCCTGAGGTGCACCCCTAACACCCTCCAACACCCCCCCCCCCAATTTGAGGAGACCGACACCTCTCTCCCTCAATTGATAATCCTAGAAATAACCCTGAACTTGACTTAGCATACAGATTTAGGAAATTATTATATAAGATAGGAATATGAAATTTACACATTTTGCCCATAACCGCTGTCTATTTCGCCAATAGATCGCAGCTACTGGATTCTACTGGTTTCTCCACGGCACATCTTGGAACTAAGCTTAGTTAACGTTGGCATGTCGTTTCTTCGTTAAATATGGCACATGCCATAGATGAATCGGTGCGCAGGTGAAGCAGTGGTTAGCGCACTGGTCTGCCAATCCCGAGGTCCGTGGTTCAACTCCCGGCCGCGGCAGAAACTTTTCGGTTGCTTCTGCCCCCAAGCGCCCCCAGTCGACTTAGCTGTGAATGAGTACATCGGGTGTTAACTCGGTGGAAGGAAAGGCGGTGAGGGAAAGGCTGGCAACCGCCCTCGTTCAGCCGTTGCTATGTAAAACTGAAGGCGCTAACCCTTCGGTTCTCCATACGGGCGCTGAGCCTATGGAGTGTACCTTGTAGATGAATTAAATTTTAGTATCTCTTTACTGTAGTGTTCTGGACAGGATATTGGATTTAGGCACTACAATATCGATTTGTGTTACAAAATATATTAGGAATGGCTGTCAAAATATCGACTTCAGGTTCGGAATCCTTTGCGGAAACTTCTCGGAATCATCTGGACCATTATAGATAGTACCAGATGCCTTGTAGTAAAATCTAATATGCTAAGTATGAACTGCTATTTACTATAGTACGCTATACTACTATTTCATCTGAAATCGAACTACTCCGATAAAGGCAGTACGGCGTTCTAAAGAACATTTTCGTGTGCTAAGTCAGTGGCGTAGCCAGGATTTTCGAAGGGGTTACGAGCGACCATTCCTATCTGCGCAAAATCATCCTGACAAGAAAAACAAAAAGGTCGTCAGCTACTGTATTATTTTTTGATTAGCAGTTAGTTATATCGCTATGTTAGCGCTCGGACAGTGCCTGTACAACTATAGTGATATTTTTCTTCGCTTCTTTTTTTCTTTTTCGCTACTTTAAACCCAATTTTGGCACCCTCCACCCAGTGGCGGCTCCAGGATTTGGCAAGTGGGGGAGAGCGTTGGGATGGCCAACTTCTAATCATGGGGCCAACCATTTGTTGTTATGTATGAAGCATTGAGTATAGGGTCCTAACAGAGGGAGCCACTGGGGGGCCAGGCACTCAATAGAAGGGCACGGCCCCCGCCCCCCCGTGGAGCCGCCACTGCCTCCACCCACAGAATAATAATACGCATTAAAAAATTTTGGTCGGGCAACCAGGGAGGTTTAACGCCCAAGAGCCCCCCCCCCTTGGCTGCGTCACTGTGCTATTTCTATGCTATGCGTCAAAGTTTGGTATTTTCCGATGACAAAACACGATAGATTACTTGGTAGCGATATGAGATAATGTGTTCTGATTTTATCTCGTTCAGATCTGTTGACATTATTAGTCAGAATGTCGAAGTGGCCAACGCAGCGCCGTTTTCGTTCTCGACTTCAATAAAAGCTCGAACGAGCCCAGTCTGTCATTGTATTTATAAACTGTCACACTTCTCTAGAGCCCCCTCCCCTATTCGAGCTTTACGTACTTTATGGACGGCCCCAGATTCTCTTGAGTAGAATAAAAGACTTGCAGTAAAAGTCATCATCGAGCGGCGGCCAAACGCTGTAAAACAACTAAGAATATCGATTCAACCCCTCCCCCACTCATACCACCACCACCACCACCCGGAAACTCCGAGAACCTGTCATCGATTTTGCAAACATCCTGCGCCCCGTCTCAGCTCGTATAGGAGTACCGCTCATTGCCTGCGCCGTCGATGTCAAAGTTCGAAGGCGATTTCATAATATTTACGCGCTCCGATGCAAGCGTTACCATTATATCAGATGTTATTTGTTTTGCTTATTATTATTATTATTATTATTATTATTATTATTATTATTATTATTATTTTATTATTATTATTATTATTATTATTATTATTATTATTATTATTATTATTATTATTATTAACTGCACAGTTTTCCGTCGTTTACTTTGCTTACATATCGAACCCAGGTCTGCTAATAAGTTTTTGCGGTAATTTTCTGATCGACTGAAGAAAAAAAACGTCGTTTACGTTTAGGCGTTAAGGGTCACCGATCGAAGGCGAGGCGAGGCGAGGCGACAAAGAGTGGTAAACAAGCGCGCACTTCTCGTCCGCGACTCGAAGAAGTATTATTATTCATCTCCTTAGCACCGTCGACGGCGCCGGTCAAATTAGAACGCTTTGGTTTCTTTGAATTCGCAACCGATCGAGAGTATCCACAATAAAACTGGCCGTTTGGTCCACATCTGGATGAAATATCGCACGCCGGCTTGACAGTAATTCTGGAATCATCGATAGGCTGTTGTCGACCGGTAAGCATTGGCGTAGCCATGGGGGGAGAGACACGGCCCCGGACCCCTATTCTGGCATTGGAGAGACACGGGGCCCCGGACCTCCTATTCTGGCATTGGGGAGATACACGGGGTCCCGGATCCCTATTCTGGCATTGGGAAGACACACGTGACCCGGACCCCTATTCTGACATTGGGGGGAGAGACACATGGCCCCGGGCCCCTATTCTGGCATTGGGGAGAGTCACGGGACCCCGGACCTCCTATTCTGGCATTGGGAAGAGATATTCTGGCATTGGGGGAGATACACGGGGCCCCGGACTCCTATTTTGGTATTGGGGAGAGTCACGGGAACCCGGACCTCCTATTCTGGCATTGGGGAAGACGCATGGCCCCGGGCCCCTATTCTGGCATTGAGGGAGATACACGGGACCCCGGACCCCTATTTTGGCATTGGGGGAGAGAAACGGGGCCCCGGGCCTACTATTCTGGAAGTGAACAGTCGAGGGATTTGAGCAAAACCGCTTATATTTTTTGGGTGGGGTGGGGTGGATGAAAGAAACAGAATCGACCTGCCAAGAACTTGAAGATGTTTTTGCTTTTTGGTCTTTTTCCTACGCCGGCCACATCAATAGAGTCTTCTCGGCCGGTAACCTGCCATTGATAATTAATAATGGAAGATAGAATAGAAGGAAAACGGGATGAGAGGGCGACCGAGAAGAAGCTGGATGGACGACATCTTTGACTGGACAAACACAAAGATATATATATATATATATATATATATATATATATATATATATATATATATGGAGCCCTAAAAGAGCGACAGAAGATAGAAAAAATTGGATGAAAATGACTGTCAACCCTCGCAATCTGATAGAGAAGACACGTAAAGAAGAAGGTCTTTTTTAACCTAGAAAATGTCGATGTGTCTCCCCTATTCCGGAACCCTGGTTGCGCCCCTGTCGGTGAGTGTCCGCTCTGTCGCTGCTTGGAGACAATTTTTGGATAATTGGTTGGAAAGACCGCGCCAGACAAGTAAGACGCCGCGTTCAGGAGACGCATTATAGCTGCATGGTTCGGACGGTTTGCATTCGGATAATGGCTCTTGACAAAGTGCGAAATCGTGACGAGATTTTTCGATCGCGAAGAAAACGGAAAGGTCGCGATTTGTTCTGTGCGTGCGCGGGAGCCCTAAAAAGCCGGACCTGCAGTCACTGGAAAACAGAATTTATTGCGCAATATAAGTCATTATTCTTACCTTGTTTACAGTAATACTGACAATTACAAACAATTTTATCGTTTGATAGTTTTTCAAAGCGCAATCCGTAGTTATTAAGGCAAACTGCCATTTCCGTATTAAATGGGGCATAAACTACTCCAGAGTTTTATTATTATCAAATATTCGATCTACTAGAGATTCGAAATTTTAAATGTACAGTATGATAGTTTATTTTGTTCGTTAGTCGCTCTATTCAAGATCCAAAATTCAAATTTAATCACGTGATCGGATTAGCAGAAAATCCTCTTTATTATGGGGGCCGTCCATAACGCACGTCACGCTCGAGGGTGAGGGTTCTAGGAAAGTGTGACCGTTTGTAACAGAGGGGGAGTAAGGACCAGCGTGACGTCACAAGGTATAGTAAACCACGTTTTTAATTGATTGCTCATTGACACTATTTTGCTCAAAAACATTACATTTTAGGTCTCAATTGTATTCGTTGTCATTGTTACATATTTGCTGCAGAAAATTGAACGAGAAGCTCGAATACATTACATAGAAAACCTACATGACTCAAATTTTATGGTCAATGCTATGGGGGAGGGGTGTCCGAAATGTGTGACGTACTTATAATGGAGGGCGAGAATTGTGACTGTTTGTGACAGAGGAGAGGGGTAAAAAATTGTCAAAATAGCGTGACGTACTTTATGGACGGCCCCTATTTAAAATGAACCGCGAAGACAGAGTGAGTAGAATTATTCTTCATTAAAAGGTCACTGAATCAATATTAGTTTATTTTGCATTTATATTATTGTGGTGTATGTCCGGGACCACCGGCAGGTGTGTAACAACTCGGCGACGAACAACTCGGCGACGTCGACTCGGCGACGAACGATTCGGCGCCCGATCAACTGGGCGACGAAAAACTCGGCGACAGATACGATCGAGTATAGGTTGGAGGAGAGGGTAGGAGAGGGGTGGAGGCGTTGTAAGGGGAGTGAGGGATGTCTGTTTGTGAGAAGGGAAGAGGAGAGGCAAGGGGAGGGGAAGTGGATGGGGGTAAGATGAGTAGAAATGTATGTAATTTGTATTAGGCTCCATAGAATAATTAATAAGTCTATCGATACAATGAAACAGCGAAGCAGTTGTCAATCATCATGGATCAAGAACCTCTTCGCAAACATTGCGCTGCCGTGGCTCGACTATTAACCCAACTTCAAAAATTGATTTTCTTTTTTAAAAAAAACTCCTGCAATTTATATGCATTATATTGAACTGTCAGCTATAAAGCAACTATAGAGTTTATCGCTTAATAGCTGTATGTACATTACCTCACACGACTTCCCGAAACATACCCCGGTTACATTAGCCACCTCCTCCCACCACCCTCCCACTTTTAATTTGGGCAACGACCGTTGACCTGCAGTAGCCGACTTCAAAGATCTGCTAACCCCCCCCCCGCACCTCCACGCCCCAGCGCCTTACAGTAGCTCTCCTTTGAACTCTACTTCAAACATTTCCCAGCCCCTTAAGCTTTATAGACTCTCTCGCCGAGTCGTTCTGTCCCGCCCCACCGGCACCCCCCCTCTGCACGCCACTGGCCATAGGCATAACGATAGTGGCGCCATAGAGGTTGATTTTTGGATTAATTTATTGATTGACTGACATACTGATTGATTTATTGATTTATTGTTTGATCTCAAGATCACTCTCTCTTTTTGAGCGTTGCTTCTTCTTCTTCTTCTTCTTCTTCTTCTTCTTCTTCTTCTTCTTCTTCTTCTTCTTCTTCTTCTTTCTTCTTCTTCTTCTTCTTCTTCTTCTTCTTCTTCTTCTTCTTCTTCTTCTTCTTCTTCTTCTTCTTCTTCTTCTTGTACTTTTTATTCTTCTTCCTCTTCTTCTACTTCCCATTCTCGGTATCTTGCGCAAAGGCGCTACATAAATCTATCATTACATTACACGGAGTATAGAACATCCTCGACGTAGAACGGTAAATTGATTTAAGAGAGGACGTGGATTTAATAACGACGATGTAGAATTCGCAAAACTTAATTCTGAGATTTAAAACACTGAGAAAGTGGACGAATATCTTAGATACGAGTTTGACGCCTTCTTCTCCTTCTTCCTCTTCCTCTCCTTCCCCTTCGTCACTTTCTTCCTCTTTCTCTTTTCATTCTCCTCCCCTACTACTACTGCTCCTCCTTCTTCATCGTCTTCGTCATCGTCCTCTCTCTTCCTCCTCTTATTCTCCTCTCCATTCTTCTTTCTATCTTCCTTCTCTTCTTCCTCCTCGTCTTCTTCTCCTTTCCGTTCTTCCCTTTTCTCCTCCTTCTCCTTATCTTTCTCCTTTTTAACTATCTTCCTAGTTTCTCTCCTCCTCCTCCTCCTCCTCTTTCTTCTTTTTCTCCTTCTTGTATTTCTTAATCTTCTACTGCATCTTCTTCTACCCCTCTCTCCTCCTCCTTCTCCTCCTCGTCCTCCTCCTCCTCCTACTACTACTACTACTACTACTACTACTACTACTACTACTACTACTACTACTACTACTACTACTACTACTACTACAACTACTTATCGCGTTGAATAGGCATCATAAATTCAGTCGATGAGTTCTATCCACGTCTCTACTCATTGTGCCCGAATCGCTTTGCGACAAATTTATCGGCAGTTTATTGCCGAATAAATTGATTTAGCCCCAAATAGTGCCAACGAAGCAATTCCATCGCCCCTCCCCCTCATTCTTTCGAGCCACGTCCATCTTCTTTCGCGTCCAACTTATGAATCTAATTACCTATCAACTTATTACGGTATAAATTCTGTAAACTCTGTCAAGCAACACTGCAGCGAGCAAGTGAGTACATGCAGTGGCGTAGCCAAGGGGAAGGGGGGGTTAAAACCCCCTTGGCTGGCGACGAAATTTTTTGTGTTTCCATATATCTTTTATTTTCGGACGCGATAAAAAAATTTAAGTGCCACAGAATATAGAATGCAAAGGTGTAGTAAGAAAAAGGTGACGACTTTTTTGGTTGTCAGCATCTGCAAAGGAAAAAATACAAGAAGGAAAGATGAGGATGACTTTTTTGGTTGTCGACATTTTTCGAAGTTGGTCACAGAAATCTTGGCCTACGGCACTGAGTAAATAAGTTGCTCGATGAGTAAACTATGAGTAACAACCACCCTCAACTGAGGCCAAAATTTGTTCTAAAAATTATTATTTGGCATGCAGCACATTTCTAAGACTTCTGTTGGCCTCTAGACACGCAACTGAATTTTACGAAGGGCCAAATTTGTTAACTGGTGTCTTCAATGTAAGACGATCGTCCAAACGGATTAGTCTTGATGCATATCCACAAAGTCATGGACATATCCATAGACATACTGTAGACAACGTCATCGACAAATTCGCTTCCAGCAAAAAGAAACTCGATTTTGCGCTATGGCTTTGTGCAACCTGCAGATTAAAATGGCTTTTATACATCGTCTATTCTGAACATTATATTTCATAAATCAAATTTACAGATTTCTTCTAAACCGTTTACTTGTAACTCCTTTGACATTTGGCGGGATATTTCCGGAAATTCATTGCATTCTCCAACCAAGAGTTCTTGGAACCGCCACTGCTAATAACTATACAAGATCAATCTAATATCCGTTTATACTTAGGCTAATGTACTTTAAATAGAGGGCTGTCCATTAATTATGTCAACAATTTTGGGCAATTTTTGACACCCTCCTCCCTTGTCAACAACTGTCAACTTTCACTTAGCCCCCTCCATAATTACGTCAAAAACTTTTGACCCCCTCCAAGATCAATGACAATTCCCAATATCAAGGTTATTATTTTTTGTGGTGATGACCATTTTCCCCTGTTTTGCTCATCGAGTGTCAAAATGTGGTGGCGATGACCTTTTTTGCCATGCTTTTTTTCCATTGTAGTAAGTAGTATTCCATGAAAATTCATATTTTTTGATTATTTGTAAAAAGTGAAATTGTTGAAACTTCTCTTCAAACCCAAACTTTTCCCCCTCTAAATTGTTGACGTAATTAATGGACAGCCTCTAGGGACGTACTTCAGGAAGTAGACCGATTTACACCATTGGCTGATATAACCTTCTGCTCCGATTCGTTCCATCTGTCGATTACTCTAGCACTAAAAATATAGTTTCTATCTCCCAACCCGTTTATTAAACAGTTTCATGTCATGTCCTGTGGTTCTGTCATGCTGTGCTGTCGCGAAAAATCCTTTCGGGTGTCACGTCACTTTATTGCTAGTATTTCATCTGTCCAAATTAAGTCTCTTTTCACTCTCCTTTCTTCCAAACTGCTCGTCCACAGAGAGTTAGCCTTGTCCACAGTGGCGGCTCCACATGGGGGAACCGGGGATTGCCTGGTCCCCAGTAGTCCCCCTGTTGGGACCCTATACTTACTACTACATCAACAAATGGTTGGCCCCCTGCTCAGAAGTTGTCACCCAAACGCCCACCCCCTGCCCCAACTTGCGAAATCCTGGAGCCGCCACTGTTTTTCCATAGTTTACTCTGTGGCATTCCTTTGATTTTGATCATTTTTGTTGCTCTGCGTTGAATTCTTTCTAAAGCTTTTATGTTTCCCTTCAGAAATGGACGCCATGCTTGAATACAATATTTCAAATGTGATCGCGTCGTTGCCTTGGTAAAGTCTCATTAATTATTATCATTTCCTCCGCTCGCCACAGTTCTGTTGCTCATGCCCAGTGGCGGCTCCACCGGAGGGCCGGGGGGGCCCGTGCCCCCTATTGAGTGTCTGCTCCCCCAGTGCCCCCTGTTGGGACCCTATACTTAATGCTACATACATAACAACAAATGGTTGGCCCCCATGATTAGAACTTGCCCCCCCAACGGCCACCCCACTTGCCAAATTCTGGAGCCGCCACTGCTCATGCCTTAGAATCTGCTGTAGTTTCTAGCTCCCTCGGCACTTTATCCGGATGCTTTTAAACTATTACGCGTGTCGACCCCCAAAATCTTTTCCCATCGGTTGCAACTGATCTATTTCCGGCGTGCCCAGTGGCGCAGCGTGGGGGAGGCAGAGGCGGCCTCTTCGGGAGAAAAATGTTTGGGGTGCAAAATTCAAAGTGAGAAAAATAAACGCGCAAGTAATAATAATAATAAATCCAATAAAGCCGTTAAATAGGGAAGATAGGTTCGCATATGTGCGGAAACTTTAAAATCCAGGTATTGGGATGACTCGCGCTGGTGTACAACGGCGTGAGGCGACCCCGGGTGGATTAAGTCTGTCATTTCCTCCTGGGATTGCACCGATCCGGAATAAGGTGCCGTGGACCAACTGTACGCGAAGACAACCCCAAATCTGGTGGATGTATCGGTTGGAAGAACAGCATCACTGGTGGAAGATCTTCGGCGCTGTCGTGCCAGTGGCGCAGCCAACTGGGGGCATTGCGGCCAGCTCGATATACCGAGAAAAAAATGTTTGGCGAAAACAGGGTCAAAATTCAACAAGACGAGAAAAATAAACGCGCAAGCCGCTAAAGAGCTGGCAGAATAAATGCCAATAAATGTCTTGTTAAGCTAGTGCCAAATGGGTTGGTTCGCAATGATGATGATTAAATCTATTATTGGGATGAATCTAGGTCAGATGCCGAGCGGGGACCACACTTTTCGGGGGGGGGGAGAGAAAAGGAAAAGTTGGAGGCAAAAATTCCCCATTTGTCTCGGGCGCTTTTAACCCACTTTACACCGCTGTGTCTGCCAATCAGTGGCGGCTCTAGGATTTGGCAAGTGGGGGGGCCGTTGGGGTGGCAACTTTTAATCATGGGGGCCATCCATTTGTTGTTTAATGTATGTAGCATTAAGTATAGGGTCCCAACTGGGGGGCACTGGGGGGGCCAGGCTCTCATTAGGGGCACGGGCCCCCCTGGCCCCTCGGTGGAGCCGCCACTGCTGCCAATCTGCCAAAATGCATCACAGATGTTTATCTATGCTGATAAGCATTTGCCTATCCTCTCGCCTCTGAGATAACATTCTGATCTCGTCTTGTTAATCTTTACGACTTGCGTTTCACTACAAATCTCTTCACGTAGTTTCGTGTCAGTACTCAATGGTAAACTTTGATCTGTTCGATATTGCGTATTTAATAAATACTAAATATAATAGAGACTTCAACGTTGAACCCTATGGCACGCCATTGATAACCTAAAAACCCATCTGAATACTTACTTACAGCCAGGCCCGACGATAAAATTCCGGGCCTCTGTGCAGAATGGCCGGCGGGCCCCGAAATTTTTTTTAAAAATTGCCGACGACCCTTTTTTTGCTTGTCATTGGTTTAACCCAAATTAACCGACACGATGTCATGTTGCAACTCTCGAAAACAAGTGATGACCTTTTTTCGGTGATCCGACACCTGGACTAACGACAACTGGCCAACCGACAGTTTGAACGTAACAATAATCGAACGTCATCTGGGCTAGGACCTTTGGCCAGGTCCAATTGGCAAGCGATAAATAGCAAATGTACAATTCGCTAATTATCAGTCGGCAAATAGCAAATATCAAATGAACAATACGGTATGAACAAAACGACGTAGTTAATGTTTAGGTTTAGATTTTAGCGGAGAGTAATGATTTGATGACTTTACCTGCCCCTGACAGCAGTGGCGGCTCTAGGATTTGGCAAGTGGGGGGGCCGTTGGGGTGGCAACTTCTAATCATGGGGGCAACCATTTGTTGTTTCATGTATGTAGCACTAAGTATAGAGTCCCAACAGGGAGGCCACTGGAGGGGGCAGGCACTCAATAGGGGGCACGGGCCCTCCTGGCCCCCCGGTGGAGCCGCCACTGCCTGACAGTATCATACGGATTAGTGTTTAGGCTTTCATGACAGTAAGCGTTTTTAACTAACTTCTGGTATATTCATTTAGCTAAATGTACATTAGCTATATGTCATTGACTACTTCTTCTTGGCGGATTAACGTTACCTATTTGTCGCTGGTCAGTTGTTCTTGACCAATTGTCGTTTACAAATTGTCATTAGTCGACTTGACATGACGCCTTTTTTCTTGTCGCTCTTTTTCACATTCAGTAGCGTCATTTCACACTTTTCTTAGGGGCGAGATAATTGTTTGTGGCCAAATTTGGCCAAATTTTGGCAAATTATAGGCAAATTTTGGGGCAAATTTTGGACCAATTTTGGTAAATTTGAAAAATTTTTGGAAAATGTTGGCGATTTTTTGCACATTTCACATTTATTTATTTACTTAATACATTATTTCTTCATTTTCCTCACATTGGGGGTGGGGGTGTCAGGGAGTGCAAAAATATCCCTGCCAGTATGTTATACAATACACATACCTTCTGTCTTTTGTTCAGTAACCAATTTTTTATCCAAATAATTGTTTACAGAAACGACGAGACAGTCTGGCGAGAATCTTTCAAGCATCGAGTAAATTTATGTTTCTCTCTCGGTCGCGAAAATTGTACGATGACTCTCAATCCTAAATGAATCTCTTTGGCTAAATCCGTTTAGACAGAAAAATTTTCTACGATGTTAGCACAATATTTTAAATCTTAATTTTGGTTCCGAGTAATCTGTATTGCGTCGCTGATGTACATGTATATTGCCAAATATAACACAACAGTGGCGGTTTCAGGATTTCTTGGTGGGGGTGGATGAAATGAATTCATAGAAAGTTGGTGGGGGTAAAAATAGAAGAGAAAAATCTGTAAAATTTGCCGAAAAGGCGGGAAAATGAAATGTTATCCATAATTTGATTATACTTTTACCGAAAAATAGGTTGTCAAGCAAAATTGGTAATTTGCAGTTAGCTTTACTAGACGTTTACTCGAAAATAGGTTTCACAAGCAAAAAAGTAAGCTCGAAAGTCCGGTGGAGGTATGCATCCACACTCATCCCCCACGTGGAACCGCCTCTGTAACACAAAGGTTTCTTTTTCTTTTTAGGTCAAAATATAATTTCGATAAAACAAAAACCTTGCTTGCAATCCCCTGTAACGACGATATTGTGTGCCCGTCTGTATGCCTGTGTGTATGCCTGTGTGTATGCCTGTGTGTATGCATGCGTGTGTGTGTTTAGTGTTGTGCGCAGTGAAGATAGTTTTGCAGTTAGATCTGTTACATCGTGGGAACTTTGTCGTCTAAATCCAGATTGTTGTGCGATAACGTTAAATTTCAAATCTGCCGAACATTTGTTGATGTCGTTCTGATCCCAGCGCGTATCAAACCAACGGCTTTCCATACCGCCTCCCTTCTCTGGTGCTACAACCGAGACCAACGCTGTTGAAGGCATCGGACAAAAGCAGAGGGATTTGCGTTAAACTGACGCGGAAATCTTCGAGAACATTTTTCCTGAAGATGACCTAAGCTCGGTGTCAATCGCGTCACCAGACCGTGCCCCGAAGCAACCCGATTTCTCATGCTAATTGCATTGTCATTTCTGTCAAGAATGATCCGTCATCCGGTCACTGTTGACGGTCTGTAGCCTTAGGTATTTAAGCGATTATATGCCGCATGAATATTGACGCGAAGATACTGCTGGGCAATGGCATACCGAGGCTTGTTGAATGATATCAGATGGCCAGCCAGAAAGCAAAAAACTTCATGCATTGACACCGAAAATAGACGACAAAAAGTCTGTAGACCTTTAGAACGATAGAGGGAGAGAGAGAGAGAGAGAGAGAGAGAGAAAGAGAGAGAGAGCTACGAACGGATCCTAACAGCCCGAAGGGCATCATAACAACGAGATGATATTGTTACCGCAGTGGTGACTAATGTGAGAAATTGTGCAATGAATAATGTCAGAATGAAAGGCGCTGGACAATTCCTAATGGACGAACGGGATATCATAACAAAGAGTTGCTATTGTTATGCAATGAATGATGCCGGAAGAAGGAATAAAGAAGAAGAAGAAGAAGAAGAAGAAGAAGAAGAAGAAAAAGAAGAAGAAGAAGAAGAAGAAGAAGAAGAAGAAGAAGAAGAAGAAGAAGGAATAAAGAAGAAGAAGAAGAATAAGAAGAAAAAGAAGAAGAAGAAGAAGAAGAAGAAGAAGAAGGTGATGAAGAAGAAGAAGAAGAAGGAGAAGAAGGAGAAGAAGATGATGATGAAGGAGAAGGAGGAGAAGAAGAAGAAGAAGAAGAAGAAGAGAAAGAAGGAAAAAGAAGAAGAGGAGGAGGAGGAGGAAGAAGGAGAAGGAGAAGGAAGAAGAAGGAGAAGGAGGAGAAGGAGGAAGAAGAGGAGAGAAGAAGAAGGGTAGAAGAAGAAGAAGAAGGAGGAAGAAGAAGAAGGAAGAAGAAGAAGAAGAAGAAAAAAGAAGAAGATTTCCCCTAAGAAGAAGAAGAGATGAAAAGACAGAAGAAGAAGGTCATGAAGGAGAAGAAGATGATGATGAAGGAGAAGGAGGAAACACTGTTATGATAAAAGGCAAAAGAAGATAAAGAATTTTGCTGATGAAAATCGAAGACAAGACAAGAGGAGGAGGAATAGGAGGAGGAGGAGGAGGAGGAAAGAGAAACGACGAAACAAGACATTTGTGGCGTCAGTAACAATATCAACGCATGAGTCGGTCTAAAATTCAGTAACAAGAAAACCCTAAAAACGAAAAAGACATGGTCGGTCACTGACCAAAACCCAGAACAAACACTGTTAGGATAAAATAAAGACAGGATTATTGAATTTTCCTTAAAAAATCGACAACAAGACACGCAAAATTGCTTGTTTCTTTCTTCAGAAAAAACGATAAAACTTGACACCCTGGCGTCCCCTGGAAAGATTTTTCATTTCTTTCCGTCCAAAAATCAAACAAGAAAACAGAAAAAATTGAATTCTAATGAGCGGTGACTGACCAAAACCCAGAACGATGAAGTTGCAGTAGCTTCCAGTGGCGGCTCCACCATGTTGATGACTGGGGATGCATTCCACCACCCACAGGAGTTTTTTTTGCTTGCTTAGTATACCGCGGATGCGGATGATCTTTTTTGCTTGTCAGCCTATATTCCGGTAAGTTTATGAAAAGAATCTAACGAAAATAGGCCTAAAACGCAGTGTTTAATCTAGGCCGTTTCCGGGGGGAAATTGCCCTTTCCCCCCGGAAATTTCAAATTCCCCCCGGAAATTTGGGAATACTACATGGACTAACAGCGGCCCCTAGCAGAATTCCCCCCGCTTTGTCAGTTTTCTCCCCCGGCTTTTTCAGTTTTCCCCCGGAGTTCAGGAGTCTAGATTAAACACTGTCCTAGAATGAGGTTTTTTGCTTTTCAGCCTTTTCCGGGAAGGTTTACACTAACATTTCGTCGGCAAAAAGACTATAAGAATTACCTTTTTCCCTCTCATTTCTTTTTTTCTTAACTTTCCACCCCCACCAACTTCCTATTAATTGTTTCTTCCCCCAAACAAGAATTCCTGGAACCGCCACTGGTAGCTTCATGGGCAAAAGCAAAGCTGGGTTAAACGGGTCATCAATACTTGATGGTTCACATGGATAATGGGTCAATGGCCGGATATGAGTTCTTCTTCTTCTTCTTAAGTTCTCTGCCCGGAAGCAGATCCTGGTTATCAATTGGCGCCATCTATCTCTGTCAGCAGCTTGGATCTCTAATCCTTCGCATCCGTCTTTAATCAGCATCCAGTTCAGTAGCGATTGTACGTGATCTTCCTCCGGTTATCCAGGAGGCGGAAGATGGCAGAGTGGGTTACGTGCTGGAGCATCCGGCTGACAGAGCGGGTTCAAGCCCCGTTAGTGCCCCTAGTGGCTTTCACACAGGCAGTAATGCCTTCTAAGCCACTTTAAATCATGCTACGTTAATGCTACGTTATCCTTCCTCCCATGTGTCCCTCCAGTATTGTTCTGAATAATGAGTCTCCTCTCAGAACATGTCCAATCCAATACTTTTGCCTCTGTTTTATTGTTTGTATAAAATTGTCGTTTCCTTTTTCTGAGATAAGGGTGGAAAT
>CM030852.1:5442533-5457533 GCA_018105865.1 Metaphire vulgaris
GGCCCCTTGCGGGCGGTGAAAAAATTAATAAAGAAGGTCATCGCTGCTTTTTTTGATTTTTTTTATTGTTTTTCTCTTCCAAGAGCAGAATAAGTAAAAAAGAAAAAGGCCACAACTGCTTTTAAAAATGTCTAGGCCGTTTCCGGGGAGAAAATTGCTCTTTACTTTCCAGAAATTTCAAATTCCCCCCGAAAATTTTGGCATACTACATCAACTAACAGCAGCCCCCTAGCTGACTTCCCTCCGGCTTTTTCAGTTTCCCCCCGGCTTTGTCAGTTCCCCCGGAATCCAGTTGTCTAGAATAAACACTGATGCCTAGGGTCCACAAACTTCTTAAAACGTTTTGTTTAGATATATTTAAACCATGTCACAGCTTTTTAAAGCGGTATGAACGCGTGTTTGAAACAGAGCCGTAGCTAGGGTTTTCGGCGCCCGGGGCAAGATTCATATTTTTCGCTCCTAAATTTCGGTGACGACCTTTTTTAGTCGTCACACAGTTTACTTATCCATTTTTATGGCTGATGACCTTTTTCCTTTTTTTATTCCGCAGAGCTATTTTTTAATTTTTTCCACATCCAAAATGCGCCCCCACCGGTCGGCGCCCGGGGCGGCTTGCCCCCTCCTGCTCCCCCTAGCTACGGCTCTGGTTTGAAATTCTATCCTCAGTGTTCGTCTATCCAGTACGAGTATTTTGAATCGATAGTTGATATTGTCTCACTGTTTGCCTCCTTTGTATTGCACCTTTTGGCGGTATTCGAACTGCGTAACGATATTTCCATTAGTTGAAGTGCATTTTGGGGTTTTAGCTGATGAGAATTCGGCAAGTGTAGGCCTAAAGTTACTTGAGTGTGCCGTCAAATCAATTCGATTGATTGTGAAAATATTCTATACTGATTGCTTTGAAGATGGAAGCGACTACGGAAGATTAAACTACAGAACTGTATTCAAATGTTACATGCCAGTCAATCGCTATTTTGCCGGTTCACCGACATTTGCTCGCCGACATTAGCGCGTATTTCGAGCGAAGCACGAATTGTGCTATAAATTAAAATTCATCCGTGCTTTAGTAACTATAGTCTTAATCATAACCCAAAATCTAACCCTAACTCTAACCCTAATCCTAACCCCAATTATATCAACTAATATCGCGCAAACGTCGGCGCGCAAATGTCGGTCGCGCATTTGACGGGTCACCATTTTGCCGTCTTCGAAAATGTATTATTATTATTATTATTATTATTATTATTATTATTATTATTATTAATGATTATTATTATTATTATTATTATTATTATTATTATTATTATTATTATTATCAGTCAGAGGGAAAGAGCAAGAGTGCAAGACCGACTATGGAGGAAAAGCTAATTGAAAGAAACGTGTTTTTAGCCTCGATCTGAAACTACTCAAAGTATGGGAAGATCTGACAACCAGAGGGAGAGAGTCCCAGATTTTGGTCCAGAAATAGAAAGAGCTCTCTTACCAATTTCAGTAGAAGTAAGTCAGTCAGTAAAATCTCGTAAATTTATATAGCGCTTTGGAAAGTAGCCTACAGTAGTAGTTGCTTATTCTTATGCGCTTAACTTGTCTTGATGTATCCATAGGCAAGGTGGATTGTCGGCCATGCAAAGGGCAGTGTATGCACGAGACGTTGTTTACCTTTCACAATGAATCTATACTAGATATGATAATGTTTCACCTGCCGTGGTTAAGGATCCCGATAACAGAGTTCTTCTGTTTGATTCTATTTTTATAGTTGTTCTTCGATTGCTGGCTGATAACCTCGCCGTTGGCCGGACAAAATGTCCGAGAACAAAATGTCGCGGACAAAATGTCACGAACAAAATGTCATGGGGACAAGATGTCAGCGGAAAAAATGTCACTGATAAAATGCCACGGTTTAGGGTTAGGGTTAGAGTAACATTTTGTGTGTTTTGCAGTGTAGGCCATTTTTGCGCGTCCCCATTTGACATTTTGTCGCGACGACAAATGCGACATTTTGTCCTATAACCAACATCGCATAACCCAAAATCAAACCCAAAATAACCCAAATCGCTTTTGGGATTTTGTGTGCTTTGCGGTGTATCGATACAGATTACGGATGTCGCTTGTATACAGCAATGCTTGACGTAATTTGATGGCGGCAAATGTAACTCATTTGACGGGCCGTTACTTCAGAGCGTGCAGCGACGGTGGAAATTTGATGGCGGCGGTACCCGATTTTCTCCGACGGTGCAAAGTATTTTCTCCGGTGCAAAGTATTTGGGGTGGGGGTGACCGAGAGAAAGGTTATCACAACGAAGCAGTATGATGGAACCAGAGCACACAACATGAAACTGTTTAAGAAACGCGTTGGGAGATGCAGGCTGAGCCTCTTTAGTGCAAGAGTGGTGGACATATGGAATGAACTGGACGAGGAGATAGTAATGGCTACGAGTGTGAATGATTTCAAAATTTACTATACTCAGAACTATAGGATTTTACTATTGGACTTTACTTAGTACTATAGGATACTAGATTCGATGGGTACAACAGTGGTTCTCACGCATGGCAGACCCTAGTGAACCACTTTATACCTAGTTGTTATTGTTGTTGTTATTATTATTATAAAAATGTTGCAGATATTCAAGGAATGTGTCACCCATTTAGAGAAAATTTTTTCCCCATTTATTAACTCTGATTAGGAATATTAGTTCTGCACGTTAAACATCAACAATTTGTGCCTAAGAAATATTTGTCCTTCAAAGAAAGCGAGGACTTTGTCGTGAATTTGGTAGAAATAAATTTTGTTTTACATAAACATGTGAATAGGTATGTGTGTGTGTGTGTGTGTGTGTGTGTGTGTGTGTGTGTGTGTGTGTGTCTTGCATGTGTGTGTGTGTGTGTGTGTGTCGCAAAATGTGTATGCCAAACACCTTGACGTGTCAGTGTTTGTCAGATTTACGACTTCAGCGGGAACATTGTTTGGCAGTTTACTGTGATTAACGACTGTTGGTCTTGACGTTATTTTTCTGTCATTGTTAATTGCTCAAGGTTTTTCTTTCTTTACTTTATTCTGCCTTTGTCTCTGCCACTGCCTTTGTTTCTCTGTTTGTCTGTCTGCCTCTCTCTCTCTCTCTTTCAAGGTTTTTTCCTTTCCTTTCTTCTGCCTATGTCTCTGCCAATGCCTCCGGCTCTCTGTCTCTCTGTCTCTCTGCATCTCTGTCTCTGTCTCTGTCTCTGTCTCTGTCTCTGTCTGTCTGTCTCTCTCTCTCTCTCTCTCTCTCTCTCTCTCTCTCTCTCTCTCTTGCAAGTACAGTAACATAGTAATAACGTTTGACTTTATGATATATTGACCTAGATTAAAGACAATTTAGCAAGAAAACCGAAGACCTCTCTATGACGTTCTACATCACTTGATTTGACATATAAATAAGCCATCACACACACACACACACACACACACTCACACACACACACACACACACTCACACACGCATACATACACACACGAACGCACGAAGTGTGCACGCTTGGAAGTCAGCATTCTAAATCGTTTCAAATTAACCTTTTAACAACCAGCCGTTCGGGGTGATGCTTTAGGCCACGATTGCATATTGCGAAGTTACAAATAGCTTGATGTCAAAATATCTGTATAAATTAACCCCTTAACTGGGGATCCCGGATATATCCGTCCATTTTACATTGAGTTACAGTTAAATACACGGTTAAGGGGTTAAAGGCTTCTCCTAACTATAATAGATAAAATGTCCGTACACTGCATGGTATGTCATCAGGCCACACAATGGGCAGAACTATAGACAAAGTGAATTGCAATATTGTCTAACCTACTAACAAACGCCCGTGAATAAGCTGGTGCACTGCGCTAAGCTTTTGGCCAAGCAGCGATATAGAAATTTCGTCTTACTTACTTAACAACAAAAGTGTGAACTAGAGATTTGGCTGCAGACACACACAGACAAACACACGCAGAGAGAGAGAGAGAGAGAGAGAGAGAGAGAGAGAGAGAGAGAGAGAGAGAGAGAACGAGTTACCCGAATTTGCCAACAGTTTAAGGTTTAAGTTGGTGAAAGCAGGATCGAGAAAGTCTAGCAAACTGGTTTTTGAAAGGTCAAGTTACTGTCAATGTAAATACCAAGGTTGTTGATACAATTTGAGAAAGATAGATCAGGAAAGATAGAGAGCTCAGTGAGTCAATAAATCAATCAATTAAGAAACTTCTATGGCGCCACTATCATAATGCCTAGGGCATCAGTCGATGGCGCACCAAATCCAAATCGAATTAGAGCCAGGTCATGCCGGAAAAGATCAGTCAGAACAGCGGAGGAGCAATCTAAGGGGGATAAGCCAATCCAAAAGCATATGTTGTAAGACCGAACTTGAAAGATGATAAATTAATTGCTAGTTATACCAAGTGATATTGGTAATGAATTCCAGAGTATATATAGGGTCTCACACTGAGAAACAACTTATGCCAATGACTGTGCGAGAATGAGGAACAGCAAATGAAAGTCCTGCCGAATACTTAGTAGAGTGATTGGTCGAGGGATAAGTCGCATCTGAAGGTAATAAAGGTAAGGTAAAGGTAGGTCCTGTAGTCCGAGCTTTGGGTCCCGGCGCTTATCTCCGGCCTGGGCAATCAGCGACATAGGTGGTGGTATAAGCCATTAATCTGGGGTAGGTTGCCATTACTTTTCCCAGACCTTTGTTTTATCTCGCAGCTTAAAGCTGCTCCTCAGTTTACCACCGCCATCTAGCGAGTAAGGCTGAGTCGACCTTAGGGCTCCTGCGAGGATTGAACCCGCGACCTTCTGCTCCATTGTCCAGCGTTGTTACCACTCTTCTAACTTCCCGCCCCTTAACGTAATAGGTTTCATTATATAACATGGTTGTAATGAGTGTAAAGTGCGGATGCTTATGACTATGTCTTAGTATATTAAATACATTAATGCATCCATCCAAACATCCGTCCGTCTATAACGTATAATTTTATATATATCTTCTTATCTTCTTCTTTCTTTTCTTCCGTCGTTCCCTATTTGGTTGGACGACGGAAGGAAAGAAAGAAGATATATATATATATATATATATATATATATATATATATATATATATATATATATGCGCACAGAATATGACCCATATATAATATACATATATACATATATGTGTTTTCGTTTAGGTTTTGCAGTATGTATAGGCCAAATATGCGCCTATCATGTTTATATACATTATACAATGATGCTATTTCCATACAGTAGGGGCCTATAATATAGTATATAAATAGCATAGAAATATAGCATGAGTAGTTGACAAGAGACTCCTTGAACTCATTTCAACCCAACATTGGAATCCTTATCTAGCTAGAGGACATGGTCCAACGAACAGAGGTATTTGCTTAGAAGTTAGAACCGCTTCTGGTCGGCCTACGCTGGTCGAACCAATCACTTTCCGAAGAAGTCGAGAAACGCACAAGCGATTGGCTACAAGCGCTGACCTACTTCTGAAGGTCTCCTTACATTGACATTAAATCAGTACCACGTTCAAGTACCCTGCTGTGGGTACTCGACACAGTCTCTGTAGAGCTATAGTCCTTGTGTGTGCGTGTGCTAAAATTTATTCGAAAATTTTGGACACTGATCGAAAATTGAACGAGTTAATTTATAATTTATCGCCATCTTGTATCCGATGTTTGCATATATATCGATATAGGATAGTATCATTCGGTCTGCTGTTCAAATTGCGTTATAATTTGGTATTTACGTTCTCTGGATCTGATAAAATAATTATATCGCGGTTTAGCCTATGTTTCGAGCTATCACGTGGGTTCAAATAGAGGCAGTGCTGGCCTATACAAGGGAGACAGACGGAGGCCGTTTAGGCCAACAGGCGGTTTGACTTCTGTCATCATTCTTCGCTTTCGACGGAAGGTATTTAAGCTGAAAGCGGACGCCTCTCGTCCTTACTTACTAATGCTCGATTTGACCCGGATTATTCCGCCTTCGGCTGCAAATCCGCTGATTTGTTGTATAAGGTATTAAGGCGGAGTTTTATATGTACAGTGGAACCCACTTAATCGCATACCGCTTAATTGCATAACCCGCATAATCGCATAACAACATAAAAACCCAAACCAGTGTTTTGTGCGTACAGTTTATTTATCAGACGTCCCGGCTATTCGCGTAGCCCAGTTAATCGCATAAGCAAGGCTTGCACGGCACCTATGCAATTAAGCGAGTTTCACTGTATATAGAACGTATGACACGGTAAAGGCCTAAGGTTTAATCATTGATGACTGTGAGAAGTGGAGGGACAGAGAGGGTTCATATTGTAGGTAGGTAAAGAATTAGCAAAAATATCAAGTTAACATCGACACCGTCGTGAATAGTTCCAACTCCATTACGCGAATAAAAGCAAGCAACGAGTCAATAGATTTCAGCGTTACGAGTGTGCCGCATGTTAATATTAAAACGTGAAAGAATCGTTTACTATTCAAGACCGAACGAGCGAAAGTGGCGCACAATCAATCATAGACCGCCGATGCCGCCACACGATGCGATCGTCCTTGCTTGCAATCTTATTCTGCCTGGTGCGAATGACCGTCACGACAGCGACGATCGACGCAGTCATCCAGCCTAATTCCGGCCGCGACGATGTCCATCCCCCCGACCCTTCGAACGTCACCGCCGCCACTCAACAACCTGACATCCGCAGCAGCAGCAGCAGCAGCAGCAGCAGCAGGACCATCGAAATCAAGATGGCTCTCTTCTGCCCGAGCAACCGCAATCCGCTGTTCTCGATCTCAACCGTCCTTCCGGCCATCGAGCTAGCCACCGAACACCCCACGGTCAGGGCAAGACTGTCCCGTGCTGTCGGGTCACCCTCAAGAGCACGGACTCAAACAACGACGCCACAGCTGCGCCCGTCCAGGCCTTCAAGTTCTTCTCCGAGGACAAAGTCCACATACTCCTCGGCCCGACCAGCGACTACAGTCTCGCTCCCGTTGCCCGCTACGCCCCCTACTGGAACCTGCCGATCATAAGTCCCGGGGGCATGGCGCACATCTTCGGCGAGGGAAAGCGGGACGCCGACGCCGAATTTCCGCTCTTGACCCGCGTGGGGGCGACCTTCGACGGTCTGGCGTGGCTGTTCGATCGCCTGGTCACGGCGTACAGCTGGAACGACGTCAAGATCCTGTACACTTCGAGCGGTCACTCCGAGGTGACGGTCAACTTCTGTCTGTGGTGCATGAACGGCATCGTACACCATTTCAAGAGACAGGGATTCCAGTTTCACATCTACAAGTTCAATCCACTCGAAGGGACGGAGGAGTACGAAGACATGCTGAGACAGGAAGTCGGAAATGATTATGCCAGTAAGAATCAATCAACCAATCAATCAATCAATCTATCAATCAATCAATCAATCAATCAATCAATCAATCAATCAATCAATCAATCAATCAATCAATCAATCAATCAATCAATCAATCAATCAATCAATCAATCAATCGAACAATCAATCAATCAATCAAGTGATCAATCGAGCAATCATTCGAACAATCGAGCAGTCATTCAATAGATTCTGCGGTATGGCGGTCTCTTTTTCTCCATGGCGCTATATAAATAATAATTATTATTATTATCAAGACATTTTTATAGCGCCATGGGTGACATAGACCATAACATGTAGCGCCTAGTTTATTACCGCTCAGAGCCGTTCCCGTCTTTAGAGTCGCTTGATAATAAAATGAGATTTTTGTCTACGCAATGCACTAAGTGTGAGACTAGAACGCGCATGTTAAGGATATTTGACAATTGGGCTTAACGACTTTTCTCGTTGAGTCCTAGAGACCTATAAATGTAGTCATTGAGCCCACGAGCCACCTATCGAATGAATGATGCACCGTCTCTGTAGGCCACCTAGCGAATGTTTGATGAGAAATCGCTACGGATATCTCCAGCACTTTTGCATCACCTGCAATGATGATCTCTTTTGAAATTCTTTGTTTTAAGAATAATAGCAACATGTTATTAATTTTCCGATTGAGTCGATCAGTGATTCTGCTAATGACTTGCTCCGTTTTGGATAAGGGTTGTTCGACAAGCTGCTGGTCTCGACGGCTTCTGGGGGACTTTGAGCTACTGCTGCTGCTGCTGATGATGATGATGACGACGACGACGACGATGCTGCTGGTGTTGTTGCTGTTGTTGTTGTTGATGATGATGTTGATGATAATGATAACGACGACGACGATGATGACGATGTTGTTGTTGTTGATGATGATGATGATGATGATGATGATGATGATGATGATGATGATGATGATGATGATGATGATGATGATGATGATGATGATGATGATGATGATGATGAAAAGCACACACAGAGAGAGGGTGAGAGACTTGCGCCACCTAACGAAATTTGGAGCATTCATACAGGGTCATTTAGTCACGTTTTTAAAAAAATGCAACACGATAGGCCTATAAAATGCAGACCAGTAATAACCTTCTTTGGGAATATATAATTAAATAGATAGTCATGAATCAAAGTGGCGCTTGGGTCACAATGCGCCGTCAGCAAAACATATTTTGGTCAATTGAAGAATCACGGAATTTGCGATGACGTCATATTTGTTTGTACAGACTTGACAAGTTCAAAGCAAGGTCGTTTAACCACAACATATGAATAAAAATTAATAACATTAATTGACTTGTCACTTGCGTATATATATATATATATATATATATATATATATATATATATATCAGAGATGGGCACAATTAGACTAAAATCTAATCAATTAGAATTCGAATTAGTTGCTTCTAGCACCTAATTGATTAGCATTAGAATTAGTTCTGCACTTCGTTCAATTAATTAGAATTAGCATTAGCTGTTGTCTAATCAATTAGAATTACAATTAGATTGTCGATGTTCGCGATACAGTTGACACACCACGCAAAACAGTTTTAAAATACTAATTTAATATCTGCAGTAATTGCATGCAGCTGCAAAATGGTTGGAAATGGCTGGCATTTCCAGTTGTCAACAGCAATCACACAACATACTTAATCTATCAGCTGTAAGTTTTTCCTTGCTAATGCTAGCATGATCATCTCAGCGTTCTACTATGAGCATGCGTTTCAACATTATTCTCAGGCTGCCTCGGATGGCCAATTGTCATGTAATTAAAAAATAATTAGAATTAGCAGGTAAATTCTAATTGATTAGAATTACGATTAGCTGATAAAATTTGCCAATTGATTACAATTAGAATTAGCTGGTCATCTAATCGATTAGCTAATCAATTACTTCCTAATTGATTAATTACCCATCTCTGATATATATATATATATATATATATATATATATATCTGTTTGTTATGCACTAGTCAGAAATGTTTATTTTATGGAGAAATATCGTCTAATTTTTCTTTAATTTTTTAATTTGGAGACAGCTCAGGGAATGCGTCCTGTAGCATTTTGCTTCGAGACTTAACGCAATCGCATAGACTCATAGACTATAGGCTAAATACCTAAACTCTAAAGCTCACAACCATGCGAGCTACGCTGTCGCTGTCGTTTTCATATGGCAAAAGTGACTGTCTAAAAGAAGGTGTTTCTTGGAAACTACATATGGTTACAATATACACCGAGAATGAACATCTTCTTCTGTATGTCTCTGTCGCCTATGATTCAGTTGACATCGTTACACTAAACTATGGTTTAATGGATTTGTTCTATGATCTAATCCAGGGGTGCACAACCTTTTAGAGAGCAAGGGCCACATTTTTCGGTTCCGAGACTCCGCGGGCCACAAGCGCTTTTTCTAATGCAGAAGTGGTACGTTGACAGTAACCGTTAATAACAATATTTAATATGGTTATGGATAAAATTTAATTCGACAGGACTAATGGAATTAATAGCATTTCTGATGAATACAATCAATCCAGTAGGAAAAAATGGAATTGAAATGATTAGTACTGTAATTTAAATGTAGAATTAAAGGTTAAGGCCTTGTTAATAAAAAATACTATGACCATGTTCAATTATTAATTCATAAAATTAAAAAACCAAAGGTCAATCGCCTTTTTTTATACCCAATGGAGTTGTTAAGACTGAACGTCTTTAACACTCTTATTCATATTTTGTGTTAGTTCAGTGAGTTCACTTGTTGCAACTTTCAAAATCGAGCACTCAACCTGAACCATAAAAACATTTGTTAAATTTCATTACAGAAAATGTTTGTTCACAAATAAGTGCTTCCAAATAGTCGCAAATAGTCAATGAAGGCATTAAAGTGGCCCGAAGGCTTTCTTGCTTTCATATTAGCACTGCAGAAGAAGTCATTCGTTCCAAGGGTCTACAGTGTGTCGCCATCAATTCAAATTATTTATAGAAGAGAATGGTGCCTCTCACCATGACATACCATATTCACAGATGTGAGAGAGAGCAGATGACGAATTTAGAATGTTTTGTTGAACTGATAGCAGAAATTCGTGAATTTCAGCAAAGGTCATAATAATAATAAATAATAATAACAAGGTTAAACGTGTATCGCTAATATGAAAGCAAAAACCTTCGGGGCCACTTTAAAGCCTTTGGGGCCACTTTCCATTGAAATCCTGGAAACGTCCGCGGGCCACAAAAATTCGCCTGCGGGCCACCAGTGGCCCGCGGGCCACGGGTTGTGCACCCCTGATCTAATCTAATCACATTCTTTGTTTTATTGCATTAAGTGTTTCACTCTGCGTTCGCCAGAGGGAAGGCCTATCGTGGCCGTTATAGATGTGGCAGTTTCGCGATAAGGATTATTCAATTTCACAATGCAGGAATTTTAATAACTCTGTACCTTGATAAGCTGACTGTTACTGTTTTCGGTAAATTACCTGACACCTTTTTTGAGTAACCTTGTGATCAGTAAATAAAGTAGCAGCACGCTTGGAAACAAAGAAGGCAATACGTCAGTTTAGCAAAATACCTGTCAACGGTAGAGATTTCCTACAATTTTACTGCAAAGCATATTGCAGGCGATCCACTTTGCTTTAATAATAATAATAATAATAATAATAATAATAATAATAATAATAATAATAATAATAATAATAATAATAAGTAGTAGTAGTAGTAGTAGTAGTAGTAGTAGTAGTAGTAGTAGTAATAATAATAATAATAATAATAATAATAATAATAATAATAGTAATAAAAAATAATGAGAGTAGTAGTAGTAGTAGTAGTAGTAGTAATAATAATAATAATAATAATAATAATAATAATAATAATAATAATAATAATAATAATAATAATAATGTGTAGTCTTGAATTCGTGATCGTTGGGAGTGTGTCAGGATAAGTCTTAAAGTGAATAATAAAGTTTAATGGCCAAGGTCTCGGGTTGAGTTTCTTCATTTTGCTGGAACGCTGATAAAGTTCACTGTGACTTCGAAGATGCATGAATTTCTCTTACTATCAGTCTTAATTAAATGAAATTTCGCATGAACTCAAGTGTACATGTAGTTAGTTTAGGCGCTTGAATCAATCTTATACGGTTTCGCGCAATTTCACAGCTACCAAAATTGTTGTCATGGAGCGTTGTCAATAGCGACCGTGCAAGGAGACAGTGGCACAAGGTTAAGAACTGCAGGACAGATAATGCCGAGAGATTGCCAGGTGCCCTCAGTTCCAGACGATTAATCATCGAAAAGTGATCGATTGCGAAAATTTATCAGTGATTCGAAATACAGCAGAATCTAGTAGTGCCACTTCTAAAATTAACCCCTTAACCGTGTATTTAACTGTAAGTCAATGTAAAATGGACGGATATATCCGGGATTCCCAGTTAAGGGGTTAACGAAACCTGAAGGTCCCTATAGGCTTTACATTTTACACAACCTTTAAACAGAGTGTTTGGTATTTGAGTGCCAGACCATTGATGGCGGAAGGGAGGAATTAAACAAGTGTGGTCATTTTTGATCTTTTATTATGATCAATAAGTATATGACAGCACGACATGAACACAGGGGATACATTGAGCCGGACCTTGTCGGATCTCCGATCCGGGACGTCTGATATAAGATCCGATACGGATGGCATGAGATCCGTATGGATTTAAGTTATTGTGTGATTCTATCGCACATTCTACAGAAACATTCTAGTAATCAGATGGTTTGAAAAGATCAACGACAAAAAGGTAAAGCAAAGAAAAAGCATAAGAAAGTACCATCATCCAAACAGTCACTGGAAAGAAACTCCGACTATTTGGTCGCGTCTGCAGAACGAGCGACGGAAGGGAATCATGCCTGGAGTATTGGAAGGCGAAAACATAAGAGGAAGAACGCAGACAGAATGGATAGACAATATTAAAGTATATGGTGCAACATACACACATATGAAGCTTACAAAGCCACACAAGACAGAGACTAATGAAGGAGGCGAACCCAAATTTCAATAGACACCAACGGGTGGATTGACCTACGACGACGATAATGATGATGACGAGACTGATGATGATGATAATGATGATTATGATGATGATGATGATGATGATGATGATGATGATGATGATGATGATGATGATGATGACGGCAATGACAATGGTGACGACGACGATGATGATGATGATTATGTTGATGATGATGATGATGATGATGATGATGATGATGATGATGATGATGATGATGATGATCATACACGTGCGTTTACACTTCCTTTTTACCGGTGAAGCAGCTGCTTAGGTACTGGGTTGATTGACATTCCGAATCATGCGTAGAGAAACAGATTCGTGGGGGGGGGAGAGGGAAACCAAGCAGAACGAGAAACACATCAAACAAGGAGACAATAACAGAGACAGGAACTGTACTAAACAAACGATTAAACTGAGAGAACGCCGGAACAAATCAAGAATTAGGCATTGAAATTGTGCGTTTTAGAATAAAGAAAGCAGACTTTGATACAGGCGTAAACTTCTATTAGGCTGCTGGGCTAGAGCCCCCAACTGTCTGATATAGACTATGCTAGGAAAAGGAAAGGTAGGCCTATCTAGTGATCGAGCCCTTCAACTTTTTCATCCAAGTTAGCGCCAATTGACATCGAATCTTCTACAGATAGGAAAATATCTAAAAAATACCAGACGATGACGTTGATTTAAATTACTAGAAAGTCAGAATGCGGAAGAATTTTAAACGGAAAATGAAGCCAGCGTTGGATCAGGCGAATGGAAAAAATGGAAACGGAAGTTCGATTAGTTCCATCTTTCCGAAGGAGAAACTATTCACCGGAAGCGGAAGTCTCGATTGATTGATTGATCGATGGATGGAGCGATGACCTTTGAACCGCGAAAACAATCGGATTGCACCTGCGTGAAAAGTATGATTCATGGACCTAATCTATGACAGGCGAAATTCTTGCAGGGTTTTGGATGATGATGATGATGATGATACAGACGATGCAGATGATGAAAGAGATGATGATGATGGAGGATGCTGATGGTGATGGTAATGATGATGATTATGGTGGTGGTGGTTGGGGTGGCGGGATTGGTGAGGGTGGTGATGATGGTGACGATGGAGATGATGATGATGATGATGATGGTTATGGTGGTGGTGAGGATGATGATGATGATGGTGGTGGTGTTGAGGATTACGATGATGATGGTGGTGGTGTTGTTGTTGATGATGATGTTGGCGACGACGGAGACAACAAAGATGATAGGCCTACAGACGATGCAGATGATAAAAGAGATGATGATGGAGGATGCTGGTGTTGTTGATAGTGGTGGCGGTGATGATGACGATGGCGATGGTGATGTGATGATGCTGATGGTGATGGTAATGATGATGATGAATATGGTGGTGGTGGTGTGGTTGGTGGGTGGTTGTGATGGTGATGGTGAAGATGGGGATGATGATGATAATGATGATGATGGCGGTAGCACAATGATTGTCGTAATTATAGCCGTGATCATAGCGTTTATGATCACGAACTAACAATGATAACTAACTAACGACATGAGCTTGAGTATGAGAATGGCTTTCCATAGGCTGATAATTAATTGTGACTAAAATGTTTATCTGCTCCAGGATTTGAAATTGATCTTGAGGCTTTGAAAGCACTAGAGTATTCTGAAAGGGACATGCGTACGAAATAATGCATAAATGCTATGGCGCAATATTGTGCAGATAAATGCTACTCTGGTCCTCTGTGCTGTTTCTCTATTTGGATCGTATTTCAATCTGCTGCGATGGTTCCTTTCCCTGTGTTGCACAACACACCTGTATCGCATTTCGAATCAAAATAATCCTTCATCTGTTATTCCTGGCGTTCCTTGCTTATTCTTGAACGTCTTTCCAGGTCATGTAACATGTTATCGTTCCATATTTCCTCGAAACTTAGGATCTTGTGGAAGTTGATTTGGACGCGTGTGATATCCACGAATTTCTTTGCTTAGGAGTAACTGATTTTTAATATCGATCACTTATCATTGTTACTGGGTCGTGGTGAAGCAGGAATCAGATTCTTACCATGAAATCGAAGGGTAGCAGGTTCGAATCTGACCCATATCGCTGTGCAGCGACCTTGGGGCAAGTTGCTCATTCTTAATTGCCCGTGAGCAAGGCAACGGGCAACCACCTCACAAATCTGATCCCCCCCAAGACCGTGGCGTAGCTAAGTCCGGGAAATTACGGTCGATCTCCGTGTTATACTTCGCTTTCTGCCCGGTTGGAGCAAACAAACAATTTTATTTTGGCGGCGTTTACATCGAATTTTTGCCGCAGCAAGTAATATAACATAGCTGCGTTCAATTATTATTATTATTATTATTATTATTATTATTATTATTATTATTATTATTATTATTATTATTTCTAGACAATTTCTCCAGCGCAGTAAACAAGGCTAAGGCCTACGACAAAAGCACTTTGACATAATTCTATCAGTAAAATCCTATATTAAATAGGTGTGTTTATTGGTTTATGCCGGCGTTTTAATTTGATGAACATG
>CM030852.1:5462533-5490033 GCA_018105865.1 Metaphire vulgaris
TTAAGAGTTTATACAGCTGGACGTTTCTTTGTAAAAGAAAACACCTCGGATTATTTAACGTCTTTTACATCCGCCTGCATCACCGGAATTGGAATATTTTAGCAAAGAACTTTGTGGCGAGATCTCTGTTTGATTGGAGGCAATTAGTTGTGAAAGAGAGTTGATGTCAGCACGGCAAATAGTTATACGGCAAATAGTTATACGGCAAATAGTTATACGGCAAATAGTTTTACGGCAAATAGTTATATAAGACCTATCGGCGATTGGTTCTTCTTAGAACGAGCATTTCTTCAAAACGCAGGTTAGATGGACAGAGTGTGGTGAAAATATCTGTCGAGTTTTTCGATCTTTTTGTCGTGAGTTAAAATGGAGAGGCATATGGGGCGAAGATTGAGGTTTTCGGGCATTTTTCGAACCGCCTTGGTTGTCTGGATTCTGAAAACTCTTTCCTTCTGGAGCATCGTGGCGGAAACGTTCTATCAGATCGGGGTGGTGCTGCCCTTCGACAACAGCCACCCCTGGTCGGTTCCCAAGACGAGACCGGCCATCGAGTACGCCGTCGAGACCATCAACCGACACTTTCCCCTGAGGGGAACGGTCTCCTGACAGTCCAGTTCGCCGACTCCCGGTGTTCGGACACCTTCGGACCCCTCGAGGCGATCGAGCTCTACCTCAAGCGACGGCCTCACCTGTTCCTCGGCCCGGCGTGCGACTACGCCGTGGCGCCCGTCGCCCGGTTCTCGCCGCAGTGGAACATCCCGGTCATCACCGCCGGGGCCCTGGTGGGAGCGTTCGTCGACAAGAAACAGTACCGGCTGCTGACGAGGATCGCCGGGTCGTACGACAAACTGGCCGAGTTCTTTCCGATTCTCTATCAGCATTTTGCGTGGAACGTAACGAACCTCGTCTACGCGAACCATCTCGGCGAGCGTCAGCCGCTGGGCAAGACGAGGTGCTTCTTCGTCATGCAGAGCATCTACAACGAACTGACGCGCTCGCTGAATAAGAAACAGCGCGAGATTCCGTCGATAACTTTCGACGAACAAGCGAAACCAGATGACCCGGTCTATAGGAGCTACGAAGACATCCTGAAAAGCATTTCGCTCAACTCACGAAGTAAGAAGTCGAATACGGTAGAACTTCGTTATAACGAACTCGGTTATAACGTATACTCGGTTATAACGTATACTCGGTTATAACGTATACTCGGTTATAACGCATACTCGGTTATAACGTATACTCGGCTATAAAGTATACTCGGTTATAACGTATACTCGATTATAACGCATACTCGGTTATAACGCATACTCGGTTATAACGTATACTCGGTTATAACGTATACTCGGTTATAACGTATACTCGATTATAACGTATACTCGATTATAACGTATACTCGATTATAACGTATACTCGGTTATAACGTATACTCGATTATAACGTATACTCGATTATAACGTATACTCGGTTACAACGTATACTCGGTTATAACGTACTCAGGCCCGTCTTTTGCCCGTATGAGGTCCCTGGTACCTGAGGGGTCCCGGGGTGGGGGTAAAACGTTGTTTTTACGAGAAAAAAATCACGTCTTTTGGTGTTTGATCTTCCAATTAATTTATCCTCCAGCTGTATGATAAGAAAAAATTGGTAAAAGGGTCAAAACATAAAAGGTTGGAGCGCGTGGGGTCCCTTATGGAGCGCGCGGGACCCCTTAGATGCGCGGGGCCCCGGGCACAGTGCCCACTTTCCAACACATAAAGACGGGCCTGAACGTACTGCAATGTACGATCCCGTGTGATGCGCTACCGTATTGGATGGCATCGGATATAGCGTGCCTCGGATAGCGCGTGCCGAATTTTTACAGGCCCGCTGAGTGCATGCGTTATAACGAGGTTCGACTGTACTTCGGTTAATACTGAAAACAGTACTAAACATCTCCGGGCAGGAGATGTTCCATTGGCCCGTGGTTCAGTACCCAGGCGATCAAAGATTTATTTCTCATACAGTCACATATATCCACCGGCACAGAGTGGAAGTTAAAATGGTCTGTGCAATGTGTCGACGTTCGCTGTGCTTTTGACATGTTGGCGACTATAGACAATGAAGCTGTAATAGTTGTCTACCAAGAATGATCGCTATAATAAATACCTGACAAAACAGTCGCACACAAAACATGAAAACACGGACTACCGGTTGTTGGCTCATAAGGAACACGATGAGGTACACAACCAAGACCTGGCTAAGACTACCCCCCCCACCCCCGCTCTCTGAGATTTGCAGGCCTATATAGATGCCTAATGGGTAGAGTAGTTTTACCCTATGTCTGGCGCGATCATACAGATGATACAGGTACATTGAGCAAAAGAGGTATCTGAATTCTATCGAGGTATCAGATGGTATCGAATGCTAAAACGATGTCAATTCTTCGAGACCCACAACTTCTCTGTGCTCAAGACTTCCTCAGTACCGTGACCCGTTTCAATACGAAACTGGTACTCTGCGGTACTAGGCAAAACGCGAAAAGATCCTCGAACCATTAGGCTAGTACCATGCAGGGCAGTCGACCGTAAAAATACATCGACTCGGATAACTGAACTTAAACGAACTGCATGGGAGGAATACAGATTAGCATTTTTTCTCGTTCTCTATAATGTCAATAGAAGTATATAGCCTATACGCGCATTATTATAAGTTACGTCGAAATGTGATATTTCTCAAATCGTGAGCCAGGTCAGTTCATCGCTGCACGACACTATTCAGGAGGCAGTATAGTCGTCTCTCATCTAGAATGCACTCTGCTCTTTTGTAGGCCTAGGCCTATATCGCTATTTTTTAAAGATTTAAAAATTTATTTTGGGCGTAGGTGGTCAGGTATTCTATTCGTTCATTCATCGAGCAATTTCACAGCAGTGAGGACGTTATATATATATATATATATATATATATATATATATATATATATATATATATATATATGAAATGTTTTTTTTCTTTCTCCGGTCAATTTTTTCTCACCAGTCCCTCGGGAACTAAGCACTAAGTGCATAAACATCATATATAGTACACACACACACATAATATGTATATATATATGTATCATTATATGTATATATGTCCTATACATGCATATATATGTATGTATATAAGTGTGTGTGTTGTGTGTTTAATAAATGGACTAGCACGCTGAATGAATAAGAACGAAACACTTTAGCTATCGAAATTTTCCGATCTCTCATTTACATTTTGTTTTTAATTTGATTGATAATGATTGACTTGACTGAAAGACGCATAGATTGTATATAGAATATAAAACAAGCTCTTAAAATTTGGCTTTTAACTCGGACTGCATTCAAATGAGCAAGGGCTTTTTTGTAAAAAATATTTTCCGGAACGCAATAGTCAAAAGTCAATTATTGTCACCATGACGTAGCGGCCAAACAGTTACTATTATGATTATTATCAGCACAACATTAAATTCAAGCATAGAAAATTTAGAACTATATCTGTTCTAAATTTTCTATTTATGAATTTAATGTTGCAAAAATACCAGTCTTCAGATTTTCCGGAAAGCCGTTCATATTTTCCGGAACGCCTCGTTCCGGCACAAAAAGCCCTGCAAATAAGACTTGGTAACATTTCTACAAAATATGAATCATCGTCATTTGGTTGTCTGTCCTGGTACATGTTCAGGACTCCATTGTTTCCATTCCTCTCTGCGTCTTGCCATTCTTCTTTGATTTCTGCATACACTGTAGGTTTTGTATAGGGCTTTGCGTCTGTTTTCACCATCCAGTTCAATAGCATCATCCTTGGTCTTCCTTTTGCCTTTCCCACCTGGTATACATCCCTTTATTACTGAATTATAGATTAATGTAAACTTTACTTGTGTTAGATTTAGATTGCACGGTATACGAATCGCACGATTTCCACCAGAGATGTCCATGGATCCATTTTTTAGAACCCAATCCAACCCAACCCACCAAATCTCCAATCCAACCCATGCCGATAATAGGATTACTTGACCCAACCCAATCCAACCCACTGTAATACATTACAGTTTCTTAAACCATGACTTATTTTCTGACCCAACCCACCATTAGTATGGGAAAGTCTAACCCAACCCAATCCAACCCATGGACAATTGGACATCTCTGATTTTCACATTTTGATTTTTAAGTTTTTACGATGCTCAGCAAAACTATGAATATATTGAAAAGATTTCTGACTGTTCATACACCGCAGTAATAACTTATCGTGTGATTTGATGTACATTAAATAGTTCGAAATTTTAGGCTGTAGGCCCCTATTTTCATTATAATACTACATATCGTTCGAAAAAGTTCGAGAATTGGCCTGTGTAAGACACATTTTAACATTTAAGATCGTAGCATTTGAAACGACTTTTACTGATAATCTGTTGTCGAGAATGCCGGTTATTTCTTTTTGGGAAAATGCCACAGCTTAACGTGGATTTGTTCTGGAATGACCCATATACGATTGGTCAGAACTTATTTCTGGAACGGCCTTTCTAATTTCGAAGGCAGACGACACGCGTTGATGTCCCGCCAATGTTTGCAGATGCAAAGAGAGATATTTACCTTTGGAATTTGACGAGACCGGCCGTTCAAAGCAGCAATATGGGAAGAGAAAGGGACGTTTGCCCGCACTTTTCTCCGCTCTTCATTCCAATTAGGTCTTGTCTTCGGACCCCCTCCCCCTCCGCCCCCACCACACACGAGTAATCAAAATCAGTGTATCTTCTAGAATCGAAACGGTTTATCATGGACGTTTCCATCGATGCCTGACACGTCCCTTTATTAGTTGTATATATTATCACGTGACACGTCACGTGACTAGGAGGACATTTTGAATGGGGGACTTGTTTAAGGTTGCATCTGTTAGTATTGTGTTCTGCTTTCTGTCAAATCAGTTCAGGTCATTCCATGCACCTGCTCAATACTGTCACAGTGTAACGAACATGGTCGCACACATATTGGGGTAAAAATAGGCACTGCCCTCTCCCCCTCCCCTGAAAGATGCAAATCTATTTCTGTAACCAACTTTAATTTGGCTTCTGATCAATATTTTCACACTAAAAACAACTCACAAACAAAGTGAACTGTGAAACTTAACTTGAACTAAGAACTGTGGTACTGAATGTCTTGAAAAACTATCTTGACCGTGACCATTGTGTGTGCATCCGACCGGCCCCGGGCTTCCACCAGATGGGGCATCCTAACTGATTCGGCAACCTTTCTTTGCTAGTCAACACTTCTTTGACATGAAACCTCTTAAAATTATCGTTTTGATGACGGGCATCCACACCAGGTAAGGGCATTCAAACTGTCTCGGCGACCTTTTTATATTTTCGACCCCGGCATCCACCACTCTTTGGCACGCCATCGGGTATGAGTTTATTCAAATAGGCTACTCGAATACACAGCTGGGTACTTTTGAAGTAACTACATTTAGACCTTTTCAGCCGACAACGAGATTTATTCAATAATTCGGTGTTTCCCAAACTGTGGGTCGCGACCCAAAAGTGGGTCGCAGGGATCAGTCTAATGGGTCGCGGTGTAGCGTGAAATTAGATTGAAAAGTGTCATTTTCTAACCAATACCACACTGTCACAAGCTTAGCCTGCTTAGGTTATAAGAAATTTATATGCCTGCAATCCTCCATGCACGGCTTACATTAAAATGATTAGTGTTTTAGTGAAACTTTTATCCAGTTTTAGTTGACAATAAGTTTGCAGGGTCACGGCATGTTACAAAGCCGCTGAAGTGGTCGCAGTTCCAAAACGTTTGAGGAAACCCTGGCCTATAGAACTTACTTGGGACAATTAATCTTATTTCGCAATTACGCAATGAAGGCGTATTCGGACCATTTTGCTTCGAAACTTCACTAACAATAGTAAATCTCTCAAATAATGTCAAACCCACCCAACGGTTAAGCGACTTTGCCATACTCATAAAATTTTTAAGCCGCGTAACAAAGGTATGTTCCTGGCAAAATTTTAAAAAGATAATTTAAAGAAAATTCAATATCTATTTCTCTCCTTTTTCTTCGGCAAAAAATGTAAATAAATTTGCCTAATATATTTGCCACATTTTCATTCGAATTGAATCAAAGCTTCTGTTTTGCCTTTTATTCAAAACTCAGAAGATTCTTTACAACCAACGTTCGCCAGATGACCTAATGCATTAAAAAATATTACATGCTATGATTAGGGTCGCAACACGTAACAAAACTGCTGATGTGGGCCGCCGTTCCAAAATGTTTGGGAAACCCTGTAATAATGAGACGTGAGAAAACCCCGATGCTGAATAGATAACCTCTTGTCAAGCAACGCAATACTAGATGTTGCATGATCTAGATAATATGGCTAATCCAATTATATTAAACAGATAAATAGTTCTAGTCTTCTGCCTACGCCTTAGTATCTCTTTTTAACGTTAATTGTTGAAAAAAGGCATACTCTTAGAAGCAAATATCTTTGTAACTGTTCAATGGATATTGAATTGTGACTGTACTGACTTATTGTTTTGATACTAATAAACTAAGTAAGTAAGTAAAATATCGTTAACTTCTATAGCGCTTTCAAAAGATGCACCGAAGTAGCTCCTTATTCCTACGCGCTCAATCTCGAAAATAAAGTAGCTATAGCTAATCGATTGATTGATTGATATATTTGTTGGTTGATTGCTTTTATACTAATAATTAATTGATTGTCTGGTTGATTGATTGATATATTTGGTTAGTTGATTGATCGATCGATCAATCAATCGATCGATCGACTGAATGATTGATTGGCTTTTATACTAAGAATTGAATGGTTGGTTTATTGATTGATATATTTGGTTAATTGGCTGATTGATCAATCAATCGATTGATTGATTGATTGATTGATTGATTGATTGATTCAGTGATTGATTCAGTGATTGACCAATGCGTTCCGTGTTCTACACAGACACTGCAGTGGCGGTGAAGGTTTCACGCCTGCACTCGATGACTCCCCGCGACCTTTAATTTGATCGATCCGTTCTTTACGATTCTGCAGCAGTCACTCTTTGCTCGGCAAAATCTGCATCGAGAAAATATTCTCGGCGGTTGGGTCGTAATCGAATCAAACGACGATGGATCGTCGATATCCACGGAACCCAATACTAGTCCAACGTGGGACCGACCAGCGTTGCTAAGATGTCTCGTATATTTGGAAGATAGTCCAATGCTTTGGCGTAAACTTGGATGAAAAAGTGAGGGAGGAAGTAAACCGTATAGCTTTTCTATGGTAGCCTTTACCTCTTTCCCTTCTTCCTTCCTTCCCACTGACTGATCTCTGGAATGACCTGGTCTTTAGTAGATGGACTTGAAGTACCGTCGATTGATACCGTTGGGTATTAGAACTGGCGCTATAGAAGTGCATAACTATTATTATTATTATTATTATTATTATTATTATTATTATTATTATTATTATTATTATTATTATTATTATTATTATTTCAAGAAGTGGGGCTGGAGCCTAGGGGCTCGTAGAATGTTACGCCTGTTGTCCAATTTACAATGCCTTGTGCATTAACGACAATATAAGCGCACAGCAGCGAAATGGTGGAAAAGGACGTTGCTCCTATAAGGTTGAAGCAATCATACTTCGAATAAAGCATCGACTGACCCTCGCATACTGTTTGATGTACTCGAGCGTAAAGTACTTTATGGACGGCCCCTTATCTATCTGCGTCTTAGTAATCGTGCATCCGATATTCAGTCTTCTAATTCTTAGATTAGTTACAAGAAAATGGATCCGATTTCGAACGCACTCGGCAACGTTTGCCCGAACAAATGAACGCAATCGCAATTTTGTTCAATTACTTGCTTACCTACAGTGGCGGTTCCACGTGGGGGATGAGTTGGGATGCATCCTCCCACCGGACTTCCGGACTCCAGGAAAAAACTGCGGATGACCTTTTTTCTGCTGGGCAGCCTATTTTTCGGTATAAAAGTGCAGTAAAATTAGGGATAAAATTCCCTGTTTTCAACCTTTTTCGGCAAAGTTTATTGATTTGTTCCTTCTATTTTCATCCCCCACCAACTTTCTATGAATTCATTTCATCTCGTCCTGTCAAGGAATCCTGGAACCGCCACTGTTTGCTTACTATTTAATCATGGTTTACGCTGATCGAAAGCAATCTTCGGAGGAGTTTGAACTTTGCTTGATTGTCTTAGCCGTATGCATTGGTGTAAATCCCGTGAGGGTCATTGGGTCCGGACCAGGGAACGATTTTTGACCTGAAGCAGTGGGGGGATATGTCGAGCTTGGGGGATGTAGTTGTTGAGAACTGTAGCAGTGGGGGATGTAGTGGTGGGGTGGATGAAGCAGTAGGGTGACTGCAGTTGGGCAGTGGGGGGGGGGAAGATCCCCCCTCCCCTAAAAATCGCGCCTTGGTCCGGACCATCACAAAAATGTGTTTGTGAGGGTCCATAAGGCAATGGAACCTCACAGAAATCCGAATAAATCTAAATTTTGCAGTTGTACGATTATTTAATAAATTGTTGCGTTGTGTAGATAATAAGCATAATCAGCAAATGGTATTTTGGAACATTGATAAGTAGGCCTAAAAAGAAGAGTTGGACTCAGGATTAATGCAGCAAAAACTAAAGTCATGGCAGTCAACAAAAAGAGAGAGAAAATTATACACAAATCATTAGAAGGAAATAACATAGAACAAGTAATTTTACATACGCGGGAGGAGAAATTACAAGCGATGGAAGACACGAAAAAGATTTTAAAAGAGAGAGAGCAAACAGGCCATCGGAACGAATTTTCAGTAGGGGGTGCAGATTTTCTCCAGGTAAAAGCATGCAGTAGCGTCATTTCACACTTTTCTTGGATGCGAGATAATTTTTGGCCAATTTTGGCAATTTTTTGGGCCAATTTTAGCAATTTTTGGCCAATTTTTTGGGCCAATTTTAGCAATTTTGGCCAATTTTAGCCAATTTTGAGGACTTTTTGGACCAATTTTAGCTGAAAGGGGGTGCAGACAGGGTGCAGACCATCTTATTTCCATGGGGTGCAGCTGCACCCCTGCACCCCTATTTCGTACGGGTCTGGCAGAAAAGGGACTACAGACAATGGGAAGACTTAGACATTTTTGGAATGCAAAAGAAATAAAGATCATCACAAAAATTCAAATATACAACACTATCATTGTTCCACAAATGCTTTATGGATCAGAAACAAGGATATTAAAAAGAGCAAATGAAAACAGACTATTGGTGGCAGAAATGAGTTGTTTGAGAAAGATATTGGGAGTGAGTAGATTGCAAAGAATAAGAAATGAAGACATCAGAAAAATACTGGGGATGAAAGAGACAATAATAGATAAAATCAGAACAAAAAGACTTAGATGGTATGGACACGTAAATAGAATGAAAAGCAACAGACTCCCATATAAAGCACTCTACACATACAAAGAAGGCAAGAGAGGAAGAGGAAGGCCCAGGAAAAGGTGGATGGATAACATCAAAGAAGACTTTGCAGGATATCAGATAACAATAATAGATGGACTGAGATTAACAACGGAAAAAAATATAAATGGAAAAGTTTTGTGTCTAGCTATTGCCGCTAATGAGCTGGCAGAAAGCAATTATGGATAAGTAATAAGAAGTATGCTAAAAGAGTAGGCTACACGGTGCACATGCAATAGCACCATTTATCACTGAATTCTTACTTACTTACTTGATTTTACTTACTGGCACAACAACAGGATTTGCAGAAACAGTGTACAGGGCGTTGCAAATATATGGTATTCAATAATTGATAGATAGCAAGTGCATTTTGCAATCCGATATCTCTGCTGCTCCTACGCTGTACTATCTCGTTGCACAAACTATGCATGCATCATGCAATTTACTGTTATTAATATGTAATTATCTTCAGTTCATTCAATGTGAGCTTGCATTATTGAATTATGTCTGCTAATTAGTTAAGAGGGGTGCAATTTGCACCCCAAAGACCTGCAATGTAACTTTCTAGCAAAGATCCATTGAGGGTTAATGTTCCAACATATTATATTACATGCTGATTATATTGTGTTATGTTATTATATATTATGCTATATGCTGATTATATCTATTATCTACCCAGCGCAACAATTTATTAAATAATCGTACAACGGTACAATATAGATGTATTCAGATGTTTGTGAGGGTCCAATACTTTATGAACCCTAGCAACCACATTTTTGTGAGGGTCCGGACCCAAGCAGAGGACATAGCCAGGAATTTGATTTGCGGTGGGGGGGGGGGGTTATAATGTGATTGGGGAGCGGGGTATAAATCTTTAAAAACTTTGAAAATCTTAAAAACACATTTGAAAATGTTAAGGTAGTCTGATTGTTGGGGAGGTATATATGTATATAAACAGATATATCCCCCCGTCGCTACGCCCCTGAATCCAAGGACCCAGGAATTTGACTTGGGGTTATAATGTGATTGGGGAGCGCTTTAAACAATGGTTTCGCGTCTAAAATAAAAGATTTTTTCGTTCTCTAGGGACAACCCCAAAATTAATCATTGGTTCACAATATAATTTGATTTAATTTTTTCATTTGATGTTTGGTTACTGCCTGAGTCTCTAACTCTTTTGTGTGTCTCTGAGTTTCTAATTCTTTTTCTTTAAGTTGAGTTTGTGCAGCTAACTCATTCTCTTTAAGCTGAGTTTGGGCTGCTAGTTCATCAGATTTCAACTGAAGCCTACGGAATTCTAATTCAATTTCTAGCTTCTTAAGGATAACAGCTTCTGACTCTACTGGTGACATTGTGTTTGTTTGTTGGGTGGAGTTTCTGCTACCCACACTTTCTCTATCATCTCTGACTTTTCATCACACTACAGCTCAATTTTATCAAATGGGATTGAAGACATTTTGTCATGCCTTTTGTGACAATTCCCTTGCTGGATAAATTTGTTCTAAGCTCCTCTAAGCTCATTTCAAGGATTTCTTCCAAGGACAAAGCTGAAGGTAAATCTAAGCCTATTTGTTCTGAGGCCATAACAAGTTAACAATTCAATGCAATGCAACACAATCACAAAACAATAATCTTCCTGCAACCTACAGTTAATCAGCTACAATTAATTTTGGCTGGGTTTAACTGCTCCACTATGAGCTAGGTTCAAATCCTGCGGCACTAACTCCCAACTACCAGAAGGCGATTAGCGTCAAAAACACAGGTTCTATTCCGGACGCGAGTCCCCAATAATGTGACGGGCGCCTATCTCTCTTTAATGGTTATCGTTATCGTCTAGGGGTTTTTATATTAATAAAATATTTTTATCTCCTAGGCCAACCCTAAACATTAATTCTCTAACAACTCCTTCTTATGATACATTTTAATCTTAACTAATAAATATCTCTTCAACAATAGCGGTCATCAAATCAAATTATTATTCAGGACCTAGGAATTTGTTCACTAAGAAAGCGACAGTTAATAATGCTAACGACGATATCAGTTTTGAATCAACAATAAAACAAGAGTCCTAAAACTCAGTGACTCTATCAAATAGTTCTTTACCTTCGCCTTCGCCGCGTTCCAACGACCTCGTTTCAAAACACCAACCGTCGACGCTTTTCGTCGTCCACCAATCACCGTTCTCCACGCTCGTCAACTGCCGAAACGACGTCTTTACATAAATCTTCAAAACTTATGCATCAATCTATGCTAATAACCTGCTTAAAAGGCGCGAACTTGTTGAAAATTTAAAATCTAAAACTGATTGTTTAAAGGTAGTCTGATTGTTGGGGAGGTATATATGTATACACCGATATATTCCCCCGTCGCTACGTCCCTGAACCCAATGACCCTTCACGGTATCGACGCCGCCGAACCCAACCCTTGGACATCTCTGGAAAGCAGTTGTCTGACGTTGTGAACGTTGCTTGGTTTTCAGTCGTTATCCTGTGCGCGTCGCCAGATTCCGTGCGCGAGATAATGATCAAGGCGTCGGAGCTTCACTTCGACAACGGAGAATACGTCTTCTTCAACATCGACCTCTTCAGCAGGTAGGACGCCCGCGGCCAGGCGACGACAATGCCATGTCGTGATCGCGCATTTCTATAGCGCCGTGTTTCTAATGCTCGGAAGTATCGTCGGAGTGTGGCGCCGTTAATCCATTCGCCGAAGATCGGATCAATTCCAGAGATCAGCGATGATATGGGAATACCAACGGTGTTTGAGCGAGTGCAGTAGACTCTCTCTCTCTCTCTTTCTCTCTCTCTCTTTCTCTCTCTCTCTCTCTCTCTCTCTTTCTCTCTCTCTCTTTCTCTCTCTCTCTCTCTCTCTCTCTCTCTCTCTCTCTCTCTCTCTCTCTCTCTCACATGTAATAGGGAATACCACCGGTGTGTGTGCAGTGCAGTAAACTCTCTCTCTCTCTCTCTCTCTCTCTCTCTCTCTCTCTCTCTCTCTCTCTCTCTCTCTCTCTCTCTCTCTCTCTCTCTCTCTCTCTCTCTCTCTCTCTCTCTCTCTCTCTCTCTCTCGCACATACACATGTAATAGGGAATACCAACGGTGTGTGTGCGAGTGCAGTAGACTATATATATATATATATATATATATATATATATATATATATATATATATATATATATATACATACACATGTCATAGGAAATACCCCAACGGTGTGTTTGTGTGCGTGCGTGTGTAGTAGACTCTCTCTCTCTCTCACTCTCTCTCTCTCTCACACACACACACACACACAGCATCGCACACACACTAGTTTCCCTTTCTTGATTTCTCTGAAGCTATTTCGACGTCGATTTCGTTTCCTCTCGTCATTTTTACTTACAATAAAATTTCCCACGTCTTTTACACTTTTGGAAATTGCAATTTTCCTCAAAATTTCTCTCATATTTTGTTTATCGGTTGTTTTCTCCGCCCTCCATGCCTCCGTTCCTCTCTACCTCCTTCCCTGCCTCCCTCTCTGCCTCCCTGACTGCCTGCCTCTCTGCCTCCTTCCCATCCTCCCTCCCTCCCCTCTTTCTCTCATGTGACTACTCCTTTTCCCTTTCATCCATAATTTTCTTATATCTTCTCTTCTCTCTCCATCCATTCCAATTTCCACCTTTTCCCTCTCCGCTTCCTCCAAATTCTCCTGCTGTCGTTCCGTCCTCCTCAATATCTTCTCCACTGCACAGCCAAGTCCTCCATCGTCCTCTCTCATCTTCCTTCTCCTTGATATCCTCGTCTAATCTCTCATCGCTCGACAGATTCGCTTCCTTCCCTTCTTTCGTCATGAAGGGAATTGCATTCGAATTGTTATGGACGGTCGCCATTAACGTCTCATTTTCGCTGTGGTTATTATTTCGAATGAAAGGGGCTGTACGCGGTTATAGTTATAGCGTCGCCGGGGATTACCCTGTGACTACAGATGCTTATATTGGCCCAGATCGCTCTGGTAAAGATAGAAGCGTTGAATGATTGGGACGGGGGGTGTGGGTGGGTGGGTGGCGGGGGCGGTGAGGTGGAGGTGGCGGTGGGGGTGAGGGGTAGGAACAGCGCTGTGACGAATTATTAGACTCTTCGTGACGGACCAATCGATGGTTGTTATGCGATCCCCTTCTTAGCATAGAACAATATTTCTCGTAAGTTATTTTCATTCTGGATCATGGCGCTATACAAGTGAAAGCAGCGTTGCATAGACCCTCCTCTTCCACGCCGGGAGAGTTTATGGAAGTCCTGGGAGGGTGGTGATGAGGCAGGGGTGGGAAATTGTCATTGCGTTACACAATGAAATGCTTGCCTTAACCCTAACATAACCGTTGTTAACTTAATTATTTCTCCTAAATTATTATGGTGGGATCTAATACTCTGGGTGAAAATTCCCATATTCGCCCTGTATGTAACACTGAGTGATGGAAGTATCAGAATTATATTCTTGATTCGACAGTTTCCTCCACGCTTGGTGCAAAATGAACTGGAGTCACACACACACACACACACACACACACACACACACACACACACAGAGAGAGAGAGAGAGAGAGAGAGAGAGAGAGAGAGAGAGAGAGAGAGAGAGAGAGAGAGTTAAATTTAATTCGTTGACTACAGGTAGGACGGTATCGGCGTGGAGAGAAGAATTTCTTAATGTTTCACTATGCTAAATAATTTTAATTTGTTTAAATAAGTTAATGGTAACGTGGATGGTAGCATTAAATAAGTTAATGGAGGCATGGATGGATATCAGTAATCGATGGAAAGAGATAAACATCGGGAAAAGATAAATGGAGAAGTTTCATGTCTAGCTATTGCCGCTAATGAGCTGGCAGAAAGCAACTGCGATGATGATGATGATGATGATGATGACGACGACGATGATGATGACGACGATGACGACGATGATGATGGTGATGATGATGATGATGATGAATGGTAGCATGAGACTTCTGCTTACTGAATGCGGAATGGACCTGTGAGGATGGGGTCAGTAAGTATTTACTAGGAATTCCCTCCTTTCCCCAAGAAATACCACACTGCTTGCAAGAGTGCGTTTCAGGAGTCAATGGGTACACTGAGCTGCTACCTTCCGATGAGCCTATTTATAGAACGCGCCTTCAGAAATGCAAGAGGCTGAGATGCCCGACAAAATAAACAGTCGGACGAAAATGATAAAGTTACGTCTATTGACCGAACGTTTTCTGCTGTGAACGGTATTACGAACAACGCGCTGAATAATAGGGTCGAAAATTGTGAGTCCAGAATTGCTTCGGCGTGGAAAGCCTGAATTTAATTGCTTCACATTTTCACATTTTTTACACGGACGGAGGCATAACAAGACAGGAAATTTTCCTCAAAATTTAATTTTGTTCGATCGTGGAATTCTGAGCGCAGCAGATGATATCAGGAGAAAAAGAAGAATGAAGAAGAAGAAGAAGAAGAAGAAGAAGAAGAAGAAGAAGAAGAAGAAGAAGAATGAAGAAGAAGAAGAATGAAGAAGAAGAAGAATGAAGAAGATTATGAAAGAAGAGGAGGAGGAGGAAGAATGAAGAAGAAGAAGAAGAAGAAGAAGAAGAAGAAGAAAGAAGAAGAAGAAGAAGAAGAAGAAGAAGAAAAAAGAAAAAAATAAGAAGAAGGTTGATATCAGCAACAAAAGTGTTAATCAACAAAAACTATTTCTTTTTTGCTGCAAAAAAGGCAACTCGGTGGCCACAGCAAACGCAGGTTACACCCACTGAAATGGACACCGCAGTGGGTCTAAGTCCCTCAAAATTTGAAATAATATTCCAAAATTTGTTAAACTTCTCGAGGAATCGAGAAGATCTAGCAGCCACGATTTAAAATATCGTAAAGTTAAAAAATTAACATAATTGCTCTTTGCCTGAAAAGCAATCGATATGCAAACGGTATTCCTTTCCAATGCCTTGGCATTTAAAGATAAAACGCCACTGACTGATTAAGCGAGTAAGTAAAATCTCATGCATTTTATATAGCCCTTTAGCAAGTCGTTCCGATCATCAGAACTTTTCTCTATTTAAATGCAAGAGACCAGACTCACTGCTATTACTATTCGGTATCCGTGAAGCGAGCGAGAAGCCTTACTCCGCGGGGTGCAATTATCTCCTGATCCATCGACCTGCGCACGGTGCTGTATACGAAGAGCATTTCCCTGCCTCTGAATCTTCCGTCGATGTAATTTCGGATGACGATTGCTCCCTCGTTCTCTTCCTCCTCCTGATCGATTGACAGAACATGGACTGTCCCCCAAGGGAGCGACTGGGCTCCTTCTCAGCTCTGCTCCACATCACCGCCTCAGTGTTTCAGTTATACCACTATCCTTTGTCTTGGCTTACTGACTATCTATCTATCTATCTATCTATCTATCTATCTATCTATCTATCTATCTATCTATCTATCTATCTATCTATCTATCTATCTATCTATCTATCTATCTATCTATCTATCTATCTATCTATCTATCTATCTATCTATCTATCTATCTATCTATCTATCTATCTATCTATCTATCTATCTATCTATCTATCTATCTATCTATCTATCTATCTATCTATCTATCTATCTATCTATCTATCTATCTATCTATCTATCTATCTATCTATCTATCTATCTATCTATCTATCTATCTATCTATCTATCTATCTATCTATCTATCTATCTATGTGTCTGTCTGTCTGTCTGTCTGTCTGTCTGTCTATCTGTCTGTCTGTCTATCATCATCATCTGCAGGTACGTCGACAGAAAATCCGTGCCCCTGGACAGAGCAGTAACGGGCCCAACACAATGTTTATTTTTATAAGAAACGTTTTGAGAAGCGTTTAAAATGTATAATATTAATAATATTCTAAAATTAATATTATTATAAGAATAAAATTTTGCTCTAAATAAAGTGACGATCTTTTTGCTTGTCACGACTCGACTCATGACTTTTCGACTGGCCCCCTTTCGCTTCTTGCAAGGCCACCCCTTCGTAAATATAAATATTGTGTTATTGTATCAGATAGTTTTCCTGTGGTCTCCTCCGGACCCCCTGCGAATCGCGGGCCCCTGGGCATTTGCCCCTGCCTACTCTTGACGGACCTGTTTATCTGTCTGTCTCTCTGATTTCAAAGATAATAGAACATTGTTTGAACTCATTTTTCACATTCTGATCTGATCTTGCAAGTTCTGGACCGCTCCGTCCGGCCCACAATCACAAAAGGACTTAAGCACACCGTTATTTATCATTTTCTTGTTACATGAAAATAATGATGCAGCAAAATAAGAGGAAAATGTGACGTTTGAAGAATGAGTTCAATTGTTTAAAGCTGGGAATTAAAGTTCATATCAATGATGGCATTGATTTCTGGAGAAGATCGCGCACCTGGCTAGATTTGTCAATGTATTGTGTCTCGAGAACAAGTGATGTGATGCACAGTGGCGGCTTCCATGTGGGGTGGTGCGTGGGGATGTAACCCCCACCGGACTTTCGGACTTACTTTTTTTGCTTGTGAAACCTATTTTTGGGTGAAAGTCTAGTAAAACTAACCGGGAATGACCTTTTTATGTTTGTAAACCTATTTATCGGTAAAAGTGTAGTGGAATAACTGATACTATTAAAAAAGTGTAGTGAAATAAGGGATACAATTCCCTTTTTTCAGAGTCTTTTTTGCAAAGTTTACTGATTTTTCTCTTCTATTTCAATCATCCTGCCAACTTTCTTAATAGTTTTGCAACAAGTACACGGTGCTTTTACAATATTGGAACAAATATTGAAAAATTATGGGAAAAATTTTTCATGGTCCAAAAAACTTTTTACATTTCAGCACTGTAGGGCCTATATATATATATATATATATATATATATATATATATATATATATATATATATATAAACTCAGATTATTCCATTGCTTAAACACGGCTATACAGATTTCCTTTATTAGCAACATTTTATTTAACACTGTAGGCTATATCTTAAGAAACAGTTAATTGTTTTAGCTGCTTAGTGAATTAGTAATCGTTCTTCGTAACATCACATGACTCACATCTCACAACGTGTTCAACGAATGATTTAAGCTTCATGATAGATCGTTTAAATAGGGCAGTGGGTGGTAGGCGAGTTGCCCGCATTCTAATTAAACCGCTGATTGGTCGAATGAACCTAACCTAACTCTAGCTCTAACCACGTGATTCATTAGACCAATCAGCGGTTTAATTAGAATGCTGGCAGACCGCATACTAAGACACTAAGTCTTCGTTTAATTAGGCGTAGCCAACACGGCGCTCTTTGCATGGCTGCAGCAAATTCTCTATAGCTATATCGGCAACATCTGTTTTGCTGGATTCTTCACTTTCAAAACAGCTATGTAATTATTGTGAGGCTTGCCGCTGACATGCCATTTTTCCAGGCAGCGATATTACATTGCTATACGAAATCAGTACGATTAGGCCGATAGAATTTTCTAGTCTACTAAATACTTACGTACGCACAAAGGGTTAACGAAATTGTTAAACAAGACGGAGGGTGGGGGGGAAATGCAAACGAATCTGGAGAACTGCGTCCGTCAAAGACTGCAAGACAAACAAGACCAACGATTGGAAAAAGACGATGGAAATGGCAGAATAAACACCGGACCAAATAAATCCGCAAAATCAAATAGAGTCCGCAATCGAACCCACTGTATGGCCTATATGTCCATCTATTCGAGCGCCTGGCCAATAAGACAATCCATACACAAGAGCCATGTCGAGAGCCTCCTTATTCCCGGCTTCCTCCACCTCACCGAGCTCTCCGCTTCCGTCGAATATTCCTGTTGACTCTTCCGGGGGCTTTCCCTAGCATAGCAGTTGATACCGACCGAAGACATGCGGGGTGTTTGCACAGTCAAATGGCGGAATGTCAGAGCATAATTAATTCAAAAAATAGTCAGAAGGAAACAGTGGCGCATCTAGGCTATGGCAGATGTCATTGGGCGTCACTAGGGGCCGTCTATAAATGACATCACGCACTTAGGAGGAGGGGGTTCAAACATTTGTGACGACGGTGGGAGGGGTTTCCAGAAATGTGACGTCGCATAATACTTCATATTTGAGGGAGGTCTGACTTTTGTGACGACGTGTGACGAAGGGAAGCGGGAGGTGGGGCAAAAAGCTGCCAAAATCGCGTGACGTCATTTATGGATGGCCCCTAGGAGACAGCAGCCATGAGACTCTGTGATCTTGCTCTACTCAGCGTCGAAAGTGAAGAAACTGAGAAAACTGATTCAACCCCGCATAGACCCGTTCGCGTCAGTAAAAGCAAGAAAAATGCATTTGTATTTATAATATATATATATAGTGCTATTTCGTGACCCGCGTTTACTTTTGTGTAAATTGAGCAGTAAGGCGAAGCTGGAGCGGCCGTGGTATCGCGAAGATGACACGGCTGAGCGAAACGCCCGGGCGCTTAAGGCTTACGAGGCGCTGATGACGGTCACCCTTCGAAAGCCAGACAGCGACGAATATCGAAGGTTCTCGGAGGAGGTAAAGAGAAGAGGACAACAACAGTACGGCAACGACACTGTCTTCGAAGACGAAGAGGTCTGATAACATCATGAATAATTAACATCATCGTAAATAATCATCATCAATAATAATAAAATAATAATAATAATAATAATAATAATAATAATAATAATAATAATAATAATAATCATCATCCATGAACATCATCGTCATCGTCATCATCATCATCAACGTCATCGTCATCATCATCATCATCGACAAATTCATCAATATTGAAATCATCGTCATTATCATCATCAGCAGCAGCAGCACCTCCACCACAACCACCATCATCATCATCGTCATCTTAAAATTTGTCTTTAAATCGTTTTTGCGTTGCAAACGATCGGCCTACTTGACGTTGTGCTACCGACAGTGGCGTAGCCAGGCTTTAACACCAGGGGAGCGACGAACATATTGCAGAGGCGCCACCTTTTCAATCCACATCAAAAGCCGCCGCCACATTGAAATTCTTCCCCCGGACAGGTGAAAAAGTCTTGACGAGCAAATACCCCCCCCCCGTGGCAGCGGAGACCCTTTTCATTTATCACCCGTAGTTTGTCGTTGCTTCTGTATTTTTTATATCTTTACTTTGTTACATTTCCGAAAAACTAAAAAGTCGCCACTTCTCTGAAAACTTCCTCCGGGCGAGGGGCCCGCTCCTCTGCACCCTCCTAGCTACGCCACTGGCTGCCATTTCCTCTTTCCAGTGTAGGTTGAGAAACGAGAATTGTTGGCAAACAGTGACTGGCTGAACATTGACCCAATATTTTGATATTGATACCCATACATTGAAACATCGCAAAGCTGAGTTCTTATTTTGAGCGTCATGCACACATTGCTATACGCCCCAGACATGGACATGGGTCCAATTTTTAAAACCCAACCCGTCATAATTCAGACCCAACCCTCGAAAGCAATTGTGTTACTTGACCCAACCCACCGTAATACCTTACAATTTCTTAGGCCAGTTATTGACCGACCAGTTATTGGTCGCAAATTAACAAATAAAACAGATTCTGTGGTCAACCGAACGCACCAGAAACATGGAACATTCTGACCCAAACTGACCCAATCCAACTCAACCGATGGGTGGACCCAACCGATGGCCATGTCCGATGCGACGTTTTCTGACTGCTAAATAAATTTCAGTTAATCTTACGCAGGGGCATTTAGGAAGTCAAATTACATGCAATAGGGAGGGATTTGCCATCAAGTAAAAATCTCGTAAATTTATTTAGCGCTTTGGAAAGCAGTACAGCGGTAGCTGCTTAGTCTTATGCGCTTAATCTTTCTTAAAATGGCTATAGGCAAGGTGGGTTGTCAGCCGGGCAAAGGTCAGTGTATTCATGAGGGGATTATGCAGCCAGAAAACTAATATTTTCTCTTGACCTTTCGAAAAATGAACGTAAGTCGTATTTGGAAGGTTTTCCATCTTCCATTAAGAATCCGACATTAATTGGTTTGAATCTTATTTCATATATTAGGCAAGGGCGTAAAACACGGGGGGACGCGGGGGACGGTCTCCCCAATAATTGGTTAGAGGGGGACAGAGCATCAATTATCCTTCCCCCCCCAATGTTTTGTGCCTTATGGTAAAATCACTCATTACGGATGACCTTTTTTGCTCATCGGGCTATTTGTCAGGGAAAAAGATAAGGATCGTCAAGACTTTTTGGGAGACGAAAAGGGGGTCTGACTTGACTTTATCGACAATTCTACGCCCCCAATGTTTACGCCAGGTTTATGCCACTGTATATTAGGCTATTTAAATTTGACGCCAAGTAGGTCCCAGTTAGACCCCACCCAAAAGAATGACCCTTTTGTCTAAGTTAAAGATTTCTTGACTGCTATCAGAAACAGCACTGTGTTTGTATTTGTCTTAGTACTGTAAGTAAGTAAAATATCGTGAATTTATATGGCGCTTTTGAAACAGTACCCCAGTAACTGCTTATTCTCGGGCGCTTAGTCTAAATTTAGATTAGCCGTAGCCAAAAGGTGGAATAAGACAGAATGCGTCATGTAATCCAAAGGGTCAACGTGGTTGGGACATTACGTTATCCAGGCCTTAGCAGCTTGTATTTCAGTCTGTGTAAGTGTTTTCACCACGCTTACAGACTTTCATTTCCACACTCAGTGGTTAATATTACTTTTTCAGAGGTGCCGGATCTCCTTATCTTTCCTTACGGCACACAATTTCTTCAAAACTTTTTTTATTAATTTCAAACGAACATTTAGAGTACAGTTCGCGTTCTCTTTTCCTTTGCGTGCATGCAAAGTGATAAAGTAAACAATAAAAGATCACAACGAATAAAATGTACGTTCTGGATCTGATGCCAGCCGTGCCGGATCTCTTGCCAGACGTCCCAGATCGGAGATCCGGCAAGATCCGGCTCAATTTAAACCCATGCCAACACTAATTCTTCAAAACTCATCATTTTGACACTTTATTACAATTCCAACGCAGCCCAGCCACAGATATCGCCAGCATGTCAAAACTTAACTAGACCACAAGATGGCGATCCCTTTCTCTATATATATATCTATGTCTTCATTCGCGCAGTCCATTTATTTCTTTCAACCCTGACTTATTTAATTTACGATTTCAAAAGGCGCTCAAACAGCTGTATTTTTCAGCAACGGCGTATTGCAAATTTCTAAACAAATTTATTTTCATCGAAACGTAATAATTTTTCCACTGAATTTATTTCAAAATTCAACCCTTTTTAATTCCTTGCAGGTTAACAGTTTCGTTGGAGCGTTTCACGACGCCGTGATACTCTACTCCTTGGCGCTGAACGAGACACTCGAAGCCGGTTACAGCCCAACGAACGGAACGGAGATTACACATCGCATGTGGAATCGGACATTCAAAGGTAAACGACCAGTGTTTTAACAATAGAGGGGTATTACTGCCATCAGCGTTAGGCAGTGGCGGCTCCACCGGGGGACAAGGGGGCCTGTGCCCCCTATTGAGTGCCTGCCCCCAGTGACCCCCTGTTGGGACCCTATACTTAATGCTACATACATTAAACAACAAATGGTTGGCCCCCATGATTAGAAATTGCCACCCAACGCCCCCCCACTTGCCAAATCCTAGAGTCGCCACTGGCGTTAGGGGATAGAAATTTTTTGAAATGTATAATTGTATATCCACCCATAAATATGTCTAAACTCCAAGTTAACGCCAATGCCTGTCGGATGATGCCCTGGGCATTGTGATAGTGGCGCCATAGAAGTTTATTTATTTATTCTAAAGCAACGAAGCACAAAACATGGGTGGGAGGGGGTAATGATGCTATATGCCCCATCACTAATTATTGGGGGACCGTCCCTCGCAGTCCCCCGTGATCTACGCACCTGGTGAACGATCAGTAGCAATGAGTTGTGCAGTGCACAAGAGGCCTACGCGGTTAGAGGGTCCCTGACAGCGACTATGTCTTGAGAATTTTACTTTCATATTATTCAGAAATCAGAATTCAATGAAAAATAACATTGCCACAAACTAAAATTAGAGAAAAACGTGTCAAGAATATCGTACACATTCAAATGACTATAATTTAATATCTAATAATATTACAGTAATTATTATAGTTATCATATTTATTATAGTTATTATATATTAGAGGGTGGGAAACTGTGTTTTTGTTCGAAATCGAAGGGGGTTTTCACAGGGGCCTAGCGACGGGGAGATATCGGTATATATATAAAATCAGTCTCAAAATTTTAACCCTAGAAGTACAGTCTTTCGTCTTGTGTAGCCAGATGCAAGATTTTTTCATGTTTCAAACTGAAACATGATGCACCTTCAGATATTTTTATAAACCACCAGGTTATATGTGGTTTATTACAAATCGAGGCTGTGACTTTATCACTGACTATCATTTGCTACGTCTACAAAGGTAATTATTCTTGACTAATTATTTTATATTTATTTTAGTGTATTTTATTTACAATTATGTAATTTATACAAGTAACCCTGTGATTCAGCATGTTTGATTTTAGATAACAATGTCACAGCATCAATATTCTGCCTCAAATCAAATTTGTGGTGCGAATTGGAAGGACACGACAGAAGACGAGTTTATGCCTTCTGGTCTTCTTATTCTGTCTGGCGTGTACAAGTCAAGAAGTGAATCTATCATCCACCTATGGAACCTGGAAACGTGCTATTTTCGGCAGAAGCATGGTTCCTTTCTCAAAAATTCCATTAGATTTGATGATCTCAAAGACGATTAAAGTTTGCAAAAGATATGTGGGGAAAGACACTGAATGATTCATTTGAACTGATGAACAGCTTCACCTATTATCCCCTTCAAACAGTTTATAAGCAAACCAGGCAAATCAAGCTGTGGATGTTGTGTGACGAACATCGTATATTCTTCGCCTTCAGGTTCACACTGGCAGAGCAAGGACTGGTTCTAGAACAGAATCAGGGTGAACGAGTTGTTATGCAATCGGCTGAAGAAATGACAATTCTAAAATTGAAATCATTTCTTTTGCAGCCTTAGTCTTGCACAGAAATTACTAGATAGAAAATGATAATCAACATAAGTGGTTTTAAATTCATTCTTGATTAAAACTAGAAAAGGTGGCGTTGACACTGCTGATCATACGCTGCGCATTTTCCACCAAACGAATGACAAGAAGATGGTCAATGAAAATTCTATAAAATGCTTGACATCAGCGCCCTAAATGCGTTTTAAATCCAGAATGGAAGAACAAAGCCAAACATCGGCGTTTTTCCTGTTGGATTGCAAAGGCGGAACTTGTACACCTATAGCTGACCAGAATTTGACCGAAACCTTAAGAAGCGGGCAAGATGTCACTGCTGCGGATCACCTAATCTTCTTGCAAGCGAAACGTTTGCAAAGAAATTAAAACCTATCTGCAACAGCTTGAGATTATAAAGAAAGTTGCATGTGCAGTGTTTACGTTATAAACTGATACGATGTTTGTATTTTTGATTAATCGACCCTATTTTTAATCGATTATTTGATCGTTTGAACAATGTGAAATTGTTGCTTATGATTATTTAACAACTTTTGTTGGTTTTGATTGTCATCAGTATGGCCGAAATTAAGGTCATTTCTGACCCCATCGGTACTCAATGGATAACAATTTTCTCGGTAATTCTAGGGTTAATGTGATTTACATGTGGTTATATGTGGTTTATGTGGTTTATGTGATTTATAGTTAAGATTTATACCCACCCAAAATATTTATACCTCCCAAATCAAATCTCTGGCTACGCCCCTGTGTTTTCAGGGACCCACTACCGAAACGTTGCACTGTGGTTCCCCAAAAACCTTGCATCTCAAAGGATTAAGAGGCAAAGGAAACCGTTCTCTGAACTGCGCAATTATCGTGGATAATATCGTAGTTCGAATCCAAGCAAAAAAAAAGGTCATGCTGAATCTAAAATTGAAATCGACGAACGAGATAATCCAGTGGTTAAATTACTTTTTCAGAGGGATCGGATCTCCTTATTTTTCCTCCGGCCACAAAATTTCTTCACAATTTTTTAAATTCATTTTTATTGCAACAGTACTATAGCTACAGAAATTGACGATTAATTAATCAATTAATCGTTAACATTGTTAATTGATTAAAATTCGTTTGATCGATTATTTTGATTAATCGATTATTTTTAATCGATTATTTGATCGTTTGAACGATTATTTGATCGTTTGATCAATTATTTTGATTAATATGACGCCATCATCATATAGCTGTAGCCTGTAGCAGTATTGCTGTGTTGGGTAAATTCTGTTGCCTATCAGTTGACAAGCAAAAACGTACCAGACTTTCAGAAGTACGTAAAGTAATGTTGTTTTTGTTGTTGTTGCTGTGGTATTTTATATGCATATGAGATTTGTTTTTTTCTCTCGAAAGGAATAACGGGAACGGTGAGCATAGATGAAAACGGAGACCGCAACGCAGATTATTCATTACTGGATCTCAACCCGGAAACTCAACTGTTCGAGGCAAGACACCAGTCTATAGCTTCTTTCGTGTCTTCTGCAGATTCAATATACCTGTGTCCTAATCCATAAAAGTGTTTAAGACTTTAACGCAGTTCCCAACTCACCTGTAGTAACAGGACCAGTGGCGGCTCCACAGGGGGGGGGATGGGGGGCCCGTGCCTCCTATTGAGTGCCTGGCCTCCCAGTGGCCCCTCTGTTGGGACCCTATACTTAATACTACATACCTAACAACAAATGGTTGCCCCCATGATTAAAAGTTGCCACCCCAACGCCCCCACTTGCCAAATCCTGGAGCCGCCACTGAACAGGACGCGTGTCTTCCTGTCTATTGTCTTCCTATAACGCAATTCATTAACTACAGTTAGGCCTAATACTCTCGAAAATATCTTCCTTGCATGCCGATGATTTCAAAACTTGTATTAAAGTCATTTATCATGCATTATACTTAGGCATGTTGAACACAATCTTTGACGAATTTGAAATTAATAATTCCTTCTTATGTTCCAGAACGCTATTTTTATTAGTTATAGCAATAATTCGATAAACACGATATTTTTGGACCTCGCCGCGGTCCGTTCAGGAAACCTCCGCGGGGTCGGACTGCGAACCGCGGTCCGCCATTTGAACAGCCCTGCTGCTTAGCTGCTTAGCGTATCCCACGACTTCTGAAGCTGAATTCTTAGATGTCGAGGAAGGAGGGACAATTTTCCCGGAGCCCAGGAACAACATGAAAGGTCTCTTCATTCAAAAGCATATGCAATATAAGGCGTGCTTAAAGCCAGCGTCCAGAGGCCCCTCATTCCCTCCACTTGACAATCTGTCCTGCCGTTTACGATAGGCCATTTTGTCAGCTCGATCAAAGGCAACGGTAAGTGGATCATGAGAACGAGACGATAGCTGGTTTTGTTAGAAATGGATGGCATGATTTACCGTCGAGAAATTAGATGCGCCCTAGGTCACTACGGAAGCCATCTGGTGGAAATCTCACGGAGCTGGATCTCGTCGTGGTACCAAGACTGTGTCTCGCGAGAAGTGATACAGCTGCCCTCAGTTAGCGTTCTTGCTCACTATCGGAGCGTACCTAAGGCAGGGGCGTAGCCAGGAATTTGATTTGTGGGGTATAAATTTGGGGTGTGCGGGTATATATTGTTGTTTTATATATTATATGTAGCATATATATTACTGTATATACATTATGTGTATTTAAATATTATATATATGTCATATATACTGTATTATGTATACTGAATTTTGGGCTAAATATATCGATATACTCCCTGTCGCTACGCCCCTGACAAATGGTATTAGTCGCCCGTGGCAAGGAGGGTCAGAAAAATAAATGATCAGGTTGACAAATCTTTAATTAGCAAATCATGACGTTTCATTATTATTATTATTATTATTATTATTATTATTATTATTATTATTATTATTATTATTACAATTATTATTATTATTATTATCTGACAATTCATATAGCCCTACAACAAGACCTAAGCCTAAGTCAAAAGTCCTTCACGGCATAAAGTTAGCAGCAATACGACGCATTGAACGAATGCGTCTTTGGATTTCTCGCGAACTGTTAATCAGTTTTCGAGTTAGTAACAAAGTCCGGAAGGAAGGGCGTTCCATAGGATTGGATTGCCTCGGGTGACCGATCTTTCTCCTAGCATCTTTGTCTGCGACGGGGTGGAATACTCATGAGAGAGACCCGGCCACTAGTGCGAAGCTGCCGACTGCCGATTGGTGTGGTGCGGCGTCGAACCAGTGATGCCAGATATTCGGGACAGGAGCGAGCATTTAGTGCTCTATGCGTGATCGGACATCTCTTATAGACGATGCGTTCTGGGACTCGCAACCAGCGCAGTCTGTATCTTAGGAAACGGGCGACATGATCACACCATTTAACGCCAAAGATCAATAATCATTTATTGACACGATAATTAAACTGCAAATGCACTTTCTTTTTCTGACTCCGTTTCTGACTGATTTCCGGCTTGACCTGGCTCTAGTTCAATTTGGATTCGGTGCGCCATCGGATGATTCCTCGGGCATTATGATAGTGGCGCCATAGAAGTTGATTGATTGATTGAGTGACTGACTGACTGAATGATTGACTAATTGACTGATTGATTCATTCATTGATTCATTGATTTCCACTGATGCGAAATGATCTATGATGTACTCAAAGTCAGCTATCTCAGTTTCTTCTCCTTATACGCCGAGTAGAGAGCAAGATCACAGAGTTCTTGTCGCCCCCCTCCCATTCAAGTGGCACCCAGAGCATCATATGCCCTACCTGCCATACCCAAGGTACGCCAGCGCTTGCCCTGACTTTTCGTCGTCTTAGCAACGTTTGCTTGGCAACCGATGCCTTCCCAACGGTTGCGATGCTGTCGAGGCGTAGATATGGAAAATGGAGTGGATGTAAATCAAGCGTTTGTCGTATACGCCGAGTACTCGTCGCTTATAAAAGGCGCC